>JARIHS010000089.1:0-242256 GCA_029320655.1 Mycena floridula | reverse complement strand
TAGATAATGGCCTAATTCAGCCATTTTCAGAGCTGCAATATTGAGCTCTGATGATACTCGAGCAAGAGCTTGGTCATTTTAGGAGAATTATGTGGAGACATTGAAGGAAGGAAAGAACCAGTCAATAATGTTGAAATTAATAATAATCGCTTTACATCGTGCAGCATCCAAACAACTTGAGTTACTTTGAGAGATGGTCCAGGACTGGACATCAAAAGAAGCCTTTCCTAGAATGGCAGGATCGAGCACCAGCCAACAATCCCAAATTTCAATCTCAAGTCAGAGGTGTTGACTCTATCTTGGTCTTCAAAACTGTGTCTCAATGAAATAAGTAAACCGACAAGTGGCCTGAAATCAGGCTTTAGCATCACCTCCTCTTTACTGCCATGTCTTTCGTTGCCGGTGCTCAAGATCCTGAGCTCCTGGTAGAGCTACTCGCCTGCAGCAGCAACAACAGAAATTGCAGCTCCCACTGTTCGTCTACACCCCTCGACTATGCAGCACATCAAGTCCACCCTCGTAACTCTAATCCAGCGGACAATGTTGCCGCATCCCAGAAGTCGGCCAAATTTCTGGACATGATAGCCAGGATAGTGGTCACTGAGCCTAACCAAGTGGCGGCGGTTACCACCAGCATCCAGCAAAACACTCTTCTTCACCGTATTGAGACAACACTGCATTTAAGTTTCAACCACTCTTTGAACAAGGACAAATGTGAAGCCATAAGGACACATCTCGGTGAGCTTCTCACACTGGCTTGTCAAATCACAATCTCCCCTGCGGACGTCGATAAATCACTGACCTTGAGCTGGCCGAGGTGGACGAATAGACTCGCTAGAGGAATTATAAGCTATGGCCTGTTGGAAACATCAAGATAACACGCGGTTCTGGTTCTCGAGTGGGCTCGTTTCTGGGCTGCAATCCAATAGGGCGTGTTCTCGAAGAGGCTGGTATCCAAAGGCAGCTGTGGCAGCATGTGGTTCACGGGGGTCGGTTTGCGGGAGAGGAAGGTCCACGAGGGAAATTGAAGGAGGATAATAAGTGTCGCACGTTGTATTTATGTTTTTACAAGGCCTTGGCTCTGGTGCGCTTTGATACCGTAAACGACGCGAAGCTGTATAATAGCAGTTGTCACGTCACGCTTACTCGGTTCTTCTCTCTCTGGTCCAGTAATGGCAAAACAACAAGACGCGTCCAAGTCTCGGCTACTCGACGCGCTGGATGGGGACAGCATTTTTGCCTCACCGAGGACGCCTCAGACGACGCCCGCCAATGCAGAAGCTGGCAGCTCTACTGCAAAAAATCGACAAATGTTAATGACGGCAAGACGAGCTCAAGTTGAAGATCTGCAGGGCTCTCAGCCAGGTCTTTTCATCTTTTCTGCTCTTGAATCAGTCTCATTGGATTTTTTATTCCAGCGACGGATGTTTCCACTTTTTTGGCGCGCGCTTCAAGCTCTCGGTCGACACCAAAAGCTGCTGGAACCGGCTTCAGGCTCAATTACGACGCAGAGACACCCATAAGGTCCATCGATATCGGTGGCCCAGACCAGGCTCAGAGGCAAGTCAGATATCCGTGTATGTCATTTCTCGCTTAAAACGTCGTTCAGGATGGCAGAATTTGTTACGCGAACAATTGACAACCAGAGCCACGGTGTTACCGTCAACGCTGCGAGAGCGAAACTTGGATTGAAAGAGTTTGTCTTTGCGGCCGTTTTTCATTTTGCGGCCTCTCAATTCTTTATAGCGCAAACGACACGCTTCCTGGTCTCGAGGTTCGGCTATTGCCTCATCAATGTATTGGTGTCAGCTGGTTAGTATAGTTTTCACTGGCAAACGCGTCGGTTCTGACGCGTTTCTTAGGATGATTGACCAAGAGAAGAGCAACCACAAAGGCGGTATCATGGCGTGAGTGGCGCGATGTGCCTTCATTCGGATATGGCTCAATTTTTCTCCAGCGACGACCTGGGTTTGGGTGCGCCCAGGTTCCCGATTTGCGAAATACAGGCTCATTGATTTTCAGGCAAAACTGTCCAAATGATCGCGACAATGATCATGAACATGCCTGGCGTCGACGACGAATGTCGCACCACTCTGATCGTCGTCCCCAGCTGCACTTCTCCAACAGGTCTTCCATTACAAATTTCCTGTAACCCGACTGACAGCGTTTAGTGGAAAGACGAAATAGACAGCAAGACAAACGGCGTCTTGACCTCGACCATACACCATGGAAAGGGCAAACTCAAGGTCACTTTGTGTTTTTCGTCTCTGGTGCAGGACGGCACTCAAGTTTGTGTATTCAGAAAGTCTCACAAGTCAGGACTATGATGTGCGATATTTCCTTGGGCCATCCTTCCCTGCTAATCCTTGTCCAGGTTGTGATTACAACATTCCAGACTTTGAACGGAGATTTTGCGATTCCCAAGGATGTCGATCCTTCCGAAGAAACTGAATGGCTTTTGAAACATGGGTGAGCGGGGTTATCAGGACCAGCGACTTTTTTTCACCTTTTTTCCAGTGGTGTTCTGGCCAATGTCAAATTCTTCCGCGCTATTGCGGACGAAGCACAGTTCATTCGGAACAGGTTCGTTTGTATTTCGAGTCTGTCAAGTCACTAATGTCATGTAATCAGAGCGACACGCTCCAGCATAAGTATGGCTCATGTTCGTGCCAAATATCGATGGATGTTGACGGGCACACCGGTCACTAACACTCTGTAAGCAGCAGCTCCTTTAGGGCAATTGCACGACTTGACTCGTTCAACAGTGCTGATATATACGGGCTTCTCCGATTCGGTCGACACAGACCATGGAATGATTGGGGAGACTTCAACACCTACGTCGTCAGTCTCTACATTTGACTCGGAACCAAAATTCACAGTGATTCGCTCAAGGCTAAAATGCAATATGAAGACGCTCCGGAGGCTGGTAAACGAGCACAGGCGATCCTGGCGCCTATAATCTTGCGCCGGACCAAAAACTCGACCATAGAAGGGCAACCAATCCTGCAGCTCCCGCCCAAGGAGGTCGAGATAGTAACATTGGAATTCTCAGAAGAAGAGCGCGAAGTGAGTCCAGAAACATTGTAATACATCGCCCTGATCCTCGGCAGGTCTACGACAACTTCGAAAAGCAGACCACGATTCAGATCAACAGATTCATCCGAGCCAATACGTTGGTCAAAAAGTGAGTCTGGTCTGATTGCATACCATATCCTTGGCTAACATAGCTCTTCAGTCATACCTTTGTTCTGGTCAGTACAAATGAACGCCCTTGGAAAAGCTTGCTGACGATGTCCAACAGGTTTTGATCCTGCGCCTTCGACAGCTGTGTTGCCATCCAAACCTAATTTTGGTCCGTCCCAGTCCTCGGTTTCCTTTCGCGCTATTTAACACTTCACCAGTCAAAAACCGACGAATTAGATGACCCAACACTGTTCATGAGTAGTGAGGGTGAAAAGGAACTTTCTCGAGCCATCAAGGCCAAAGGTCGACCTTGGGTCGAAAAGGTTTGTTCTCCATTGACGCGCTCAAAAATTCTGTGAACCAATTTCATCTAGGTCCAAGCCAGGTTTATAAAGCGAGCCTTGGCGGATGAAGATCCTGACATTTTGGATGATGATGATGATGATGATGATGTACCAGACGATGTCTGTCCAAACTGCAAAGATGGCAAGCAAAGTTTTATTTTCAGGAATTTGATGGTAAACCTTCCGATGTAGTCTATGAAGATGGATCAGGCCGTGTACTTGGATGTGGACACGAAATCTGTGCAGGTATGTGGTTTCATAGCCGTCGATATGTTTCACGAACTGTCCGGTAGACTGTGTACAAGATCTCAGCAATGCTCCGGTTGCCCATGACGGTGAATTGTATGTTGATTTTTTTTTTGTTAAATTGGAGAAGTTGTAGTGACGACCTTTTTTAAAGCGGTAACGGGACTGAACAAGAAAACTTGGCCGTAGAGAAGCAATACGAAGAAGCAGAAGCCAAGGGCACCCGGCCTTGTCGGTCTCTTCCTCGAGCTTGTTTTCTTGACTAAGTTCCCATAGGTCCGACATGTCGCAAAATGCAAGATTTCAGCGAAAACAAGATCTTCAAGTCGATAGCATTCGCTCCAAATGCAGAGGATTTGAAGAGAGTGGTACGGCGTCAACGAGAAGCCAGAAGGATCTCTAGGAAGAGTCGCTCCAAGGATGCAAGTGATGACGATCAGGACGACGACAATTTGGACATGGACGAGGAAGAGGTCAAGCCCAAGACCTTCGAGGAGCGGGCCTTGCCTAGCGACTCTGACGATGACATGCCTGACATTTCAGAAATCTTTGATCAGCCCCCCAAGAAGCGCTTCAAAAGCGAATCTCAAAGCGAGGTATGTCATTTCCTTGTTGGTCTTTCCCATCTGACACGCCCATAGCGTGATTCGGATGTCCTTGATCTTACAATGGATGATATTTCGGCTCCACTAGAAGATCGCAAGCCTTCTTTGGCAAGCCTACGGTTCAAGAAGGACAAAACAGCCGAATCGTCGTTTTCTTCCTTCAAGAGCAGCCGGAAAGGTTCAGGAAAGCGCTCTTTTGGTGGTCAGGAAAAGAATAGCAATGGGCTCTCGGATGCGATCAT
Organism: Mycena floridula; assembly: GCA_029320655.1. Taxonomy (NCBI): domain Eukaryota; kingdom Fungi; phylum Basidiomycota; class Agaricomycetes; order Agaricales; family Mycenaceae; genus Mycena; species Mycena floridula. Next base: position 237,636 of record JARIHS010000089.1, on the reverse strand, counting down.
CGCTACATGGCGTCGCGGCGATGACGATTTGGAACCAAGTACCAAGATGCTGAAGCTCATGGAGTTTTTGGAGGAAGCTGAGATGAAGGGGGACAAGACAATTTGCTATTCTCAATGTACGTCCATTTTCTCTGGGATTGTCGCCTTTGCTCAATCCGTAAAGGGACATCGATGCTGGATTTGATCGAGATCCTGTTTTCGCGCCACGGCATACGCACTTTGCGATTCGATGGGAAAATGAACAAGAATGCCAGGGACACGACCCTGACCGCTTTCAAGAAGCCAGACGGTCCGAAGGTTATCTTGATCAGGTGCGTCACGGTTATACGCTGATTATCGAAGCTAAACCGCCGGCAGTACTAAATGTGGAGGTGTAGGGTACGTTGGTTTGACTTGTTCAAGATGTTTTCTGATTCATCGTAGATTAAACCTCGTATCCGCCAATCGAATCGTAAAGTATATCTTTGTCTTGCTTCTCGCTTCTTGGACTAACTTTCTTCAGCATGGACTTATCCTGGAACTATGCGTCAGAATCTCAAGCATATGACCGGTAAATGATTCTCCATCTCGCATTGTTCTTTCACTAAATCACTTCTAGCGCTCACCGCATTGGGCAAGAGAAACCTGTTTTTGTCAAACGACTGGTAGTTGAGAACACAATTGAAGAGCGGTTTGTTCTTGAAATTCTTTGAAATGCAATGTCTCAAGTCCTGTTCTAGCATGTTGCGGCTTCAGGATGTGAAAGTCGGTCTCGCAGATGCAGCTCTTGGTGAAGGTTCGCGGACAAAGTTGCAGAAACTAAGCGTCAAGGATATCAAATTCGTGAGTCGACGCCGCTTGCTTTAGATTTCTATTGATCGTTCGACGTGTAGCTCTTTGGTATGACCCCACCAAAGCCAGATGCGAACCAGGTCCGGATTGATATGATGAATGCCGCGGCCGGTGGAAGTGACGATTCAGATTAGAGAAAGGCTATACATGGATGATTCTATCGATAAATTCTGAATAATGGGTACCTACAGCTTTCAATATTGAAAAATACCAGCCTGGTCGCTGGCAATCAACGTTGTGATCAGATAGTATCACTGTTATCGTTTGGACGGGTCAAGGGCAAGAGAAGGCGTGGTCTGCCTCGAGGATTTGAATTTCTCGCTCAACTGCCAAGGATTTCTGCTAGAATGGCCAGCAACAGAAGCAATATGGGAGACTCTTTTTTCCAGCGCAGCCGATTCGGGACACCGAGACCGGGGGCGCCCCTAGGCCTGGGAACAAACACGGCCACCAAATTCACTCATAATACCATTCCCTTTCTGAACCACACTCCTCCAGCTCCCATGGCTGATATATCTAAACCCATTGCTTTCTGCGAGCACCTGCAGCTCTCCAGTCTTGGTGTTCAGCCAGCTTCAATTTCCTTCCAGGTTCGTTGACGTGACGTGTTGCTTTTTCGCCTATTGACAACTGACCTTTCTCGTATTTCTTCTAGGTAATATTCGCAGACAACTCGTATCATCCTCCAGAAGGCTCACCAATTCATAGACCCTTACCTTGGAATCCGACCATTTCATCTGTGTCCGCGAAAAAGTCAACGAGCAGAACCAGGTCGTAATTATCGACCTTGCTGACGCCAACAATGTCCTTCGAAGGCCAATATCAGCGGATTCTGCTATTATGCATCCGGCTCAGAAGATTCTCGCATTGAAGGGTACGTTTTCTTCGCCTTTCTGCCCGCAGCACCTTCACTCATACTCGCATAGCTGGCCGTACATTGCAGATTTTCAACATAGAGACCAAGCAAAAGGTCAAGTCCCACGTCAACAACGAGGATATCGTGTTCTGGAAATGGGTATCCAATACAACCATTGGAATGGTCACTGAATCTTCAGTCTTCCACTGGACAATCAATGACCAGACCTCGCCGCCCCAGAAAATATTCGACCGCCATCAGAGTCTCGTTGGCTGTCAAATTATCAATTACCGTGTAACTCCGGACGAAAAGTGGCTTGTCTTGGTCGGTATCTCGGGGAATACCACCAACCCTTCCGCCTTCAAGGTCAAGGGCTCCATGCAGCTATACAGCAGAGAGCGCGGCGTCAGTCAGCCAATAGAAGGACATGCTGCTGCATTTGCCGAGTTGAAGTTGGACGGATGCCAGAATCCAACAAAGCTGTTCACTTTTGCCGTTCGAACGGCCACTGGCGCAAAGGTGTGTTTTGATCTTTTTCGTGCGAATTGTTTCTCATATGTTTCTTAGCTTCACGTCGTCGAAATTGAACACACTGCGCCCGATCCTCCTTTCGTCAAGAAGGCCGTCGATGTCTACTTCCCTCCAGAGGCCACCAACGACTTCCCAGTCGCGATGCAAGTCTCCAAGAAGCACGGTATCATATATCTCGTGACAAAGTATGGTTTCATTCATCTTTACGACCTCGAATCCGGTGCCTGCGTCTACATGAACAGGATATCCGGAGAAACTATCTTCGTCACCGCCGAGCATGAGGCTACAAATGGTATTATCGGTGTCAACAAGAAGGGCCAAGTGTTGAGCGTCAATGTCGACGAGTCGACCATCATTCCTTACATTCTCACCACTTTGAATAACACCGACCTTGCCTTCAAGCTTGCCAGTCGCGCCAATCTTCCTGGTGCCGACGACTTGTACATCAAACAGTACCAACAGCTCTTCGCAAGCGGCAACTATGGGGAAGCTGCCAAGATCGCTGCAAACTCGCCTCGTGTCAGTCTCTGTCTTCTTTCGGGTTAGACCATTCCTCACCGTCTCTTAGGGCATTCTTCGTACAGTTCAAGTCATTGAATCATTCAAGGCGGCCCAGGGACCTCCAGGAGGACTGTCACCCATTCTCCAGTACTTTGGTATTCTGTTGGAGAAGGGTGAGCTCAACCACCTCGAGTCGCTGGAGCTGGCTCGTCCGGTCTTGCAACAAGGAAGGAAGCAACTGTTGGAAAAATGGTTAAAGGAGAACAAGGTAAGCAAAATCGGTTTTTTCTGTTGCAAGGCCGACATCTCACTCCCATGTAGCTCACCTGCAGCGAAGAACTTGGAGACATTGTTCGATTGCACGACATGACGCTGGCCCTGAGCGTTTATCTTAGAGCTAATGTCCCGAACAAGGTCATTGCCTGCTTCGCGGAGACCGGCCAGACGGATAAGATTATTCTATATGCCAAGAAGGTTGGCTATAGCCCTGACTATGCTTCCCTGCTTCAGCATGTCATGCGTTCGAACCCAGACAAGGGTGCTGAGTTTGCAGCGTCACTGGTCAACGATGAGACAGGGCCTCTTGTTGACGTCGAGCGGGTATGTTTCTTTCAGATTTGATTGCTTCACAGACTGATTTACTTTGCCTAGGTTGTTGATATTTTCATGTCTCAAAACATGATTCAACCTGCTACTTCCTTCCTGCTTGACGCTCTCAAAGACAACAAACCGGAACAGGGCCCTCTTCAGACACGTCTGTTGGAGATGAATCTTATGCATGCTCCTCAAGTTGCAGACGCCATCCTGGGTAATGAAATGTTCACCCATTACGACCGTCCCAGAATCGCCAACCTCTGTGAGAAGGCCGGACTTTTACAACGGGTGTGTTGGAATTTCCCCAGTCTAATGTAACCTTGCTGACGAGTTTCAGGCCCTGGAACATTACGAGGACTTGGCGGATATCAAACGTGCTATTGTGCATACCACGACGCTTCAACCCGATGTATGTTTATTCATTATTTGACTCATACTTATCATTGACGCGACTTCTATAGTGGCTTCTGAACTACTTTAGCCGTCTCACCACTGAACAGTCGATGGCTTGCTTGCAAGAGATGCTCCGCGTCAATATCCGCCAAAACATCCAAATCGTCATCCAGATTTGCACGAAATACTCTGACATCTTGGGCCCCATCAAGTTGATTGAAATGTTTGAAAGCTTCAAGAGCTCTGAAGGTGTGTTTATCGTCTTTAATGTCGTTTAGTATCTGACGTCGCTCCAGGATTGTACTACTACCTCGGCTCGGTCGTGAACTTGAGCCAGGACCCAGAGGTCCATTTCAAGTACATTCAAGCCGCCACAAGGACCGGTCAAATCCGCGAAGTCGAGCGTATTTGTCGCGAATCCAACTTCTACAATCCTGAGAAGGTCAAAAACTTCTTGAAGGAAGCCAAGCTCACCGACCAATTGCCCCTCATCATCGTCTGCGACCGATTCGACTTTGTTCACGACCTTGTTCTCTATCTTTACCAGAATGGCCTAGTCAAGTTCATCGAGGTCTACGTGCAAAAAGTCAACGCTGTTCGAACCCCGCAGGTCGTTGGTGGATTGTTGGATGTCGACTGTGACGAAACTACTATCAAGGGACTTCTTGCCACTGTCACCGGTAATTTCCCTATTGACGAGCTCGTGCACGAAGTCGAGCAGCGCAATAGGCTCAAGTTGATCTTGCCTTGGCTTGAGGCTCGCGTTCAAGCTGGCAGCCAGGATCCCGCTGTTTTCAACGCCATTGCCAAGATTTACATTGACAGCAATAACAATCCCGAGGCCTTCTTGAAGGAGAACAATGTATGCTTCATTCCTTCTCCATAGTCCCAATCTAATCGTCTTCTAGTTGTATGAACCTTTGGTTGTAGGAAAGTTCTGTGAGGCCCGTGAGCCAAATCTCGCCTACATTGCGTACGCCAAAGGATTCTGCGACGAGGAGCTTATCGCTCTCACCAATGAGAACTCGATGTTCAAGCAGCAAGCTCGATACCTCGTCAAGCGTCGTCAACCTGATCTCTGGGCTCAGGTCCTTGTACCTGACAATATGCATCGTCGTCAACTCATTGACCAGGTATGGATAATGTTTTCCATTGACTTTCCCCACTTACACGTCGATTTAGGTTGTCGCGGCCGCCATTCCCGAGAGCACAGATCCCGACGATGTTTCGATAACCGTCAAATCCTTCTTGCAGGCTGACCTTCCCATCGAACTCATTGAGCTTTTAGAGAAGATCATCCTTGAGCCCTCGGCATTCAGTGACAACAAGAATCTGCAGAACCTACTTTTGCTCACTGCCATTCGTGCAGACAAGGGCAAAGTTGTCAACTACATCAACAAGTTGCAGAACTATGATGCGGGTGAAATTGCCAAGATTGCGACAGACCATGGCTTGTTTGAAGAGGCTCTCTCAATTTACAAAAAGTACGAGGAGCATGCCATGGCTATGAATGTTCTTGTTGAACACATTGTCTCGATTGATCGTGGTCTTGACTACGCCAACAAAGTCAACCGACCTGAGGTCTGGAGCAGACTTGCGAAAGCACAACTCGATGGCTTACGTATCAAAGATTCCATCGGTACGTTAGCTATTTTCCTTTTCGACTTGCAACCAACTGATGATTTGCAGATTCGTACATCAAAGCTGAAGATCCCTCCAACTTTGCCGAGCTCATCGAGATCTCCAATCGTGCTGGGAAACATGACGACCTTGTGCGATTCCTCCAAATGGCTCGCAAGACGCTTCGGGAGCCCAGAATCGACACAGAGCTGGCTTATGCTTATGCCAAGACAGATCGTCTGCACGACATGGAAGATTTCCTTGGTATGACCAACGTGGCCGATGTTCTGGAGGTTGGAGAGAAGTGCTTCGAAGACGAGCTCTACCAAGCTGCGAAACTTTTGTTCTCGAGCATCTCCAACTGGGCTCGTCTCGCGACTACCTTGATCTACCTTGGGGAGAATCAGGCCGCCGTGGAAAGTGCACGAAAAGCCGGTAACACTCAGTACGCCTTCTGCTTTTCTCTCTCTACAATCTAACCATCTACCAGAGTATGGAAGCAAGTTCACGCTGCCTGTCTCGAGAAATCCGAGTTCCGTCTGGCACAAATCTGTGGTCTCAACATCATTGTTCATGCTGTAAGTCGTCTGCCTCTTCAGGTCTACTGGCATTACTGATTCGTTTTCCAGGAAGAGCTCAATGCCCTTGTCCAAATGTATGAAAGACGCGGTCATTTTGAGGAAGTTGTTGGTCTTTTGGAAGCTGGATTGAGCTTGGAGCGCGCTCATATGGGTATCTTCACCGAGCTTTCCATCCTGCTCACGAAATACCGACCTGCTAAATGTAAGCGGGTTTTCGATGTTTGTAGCCTTTCTAACCTCCTTGCCAGTGATGGAGCACTTGAAGTTATTCGTTGCTCGTATCAACATTCCCAAGGTAATGACACGAGTCTACCTTGAACTTGAGCTCATCCATTTCTTCCTCAGGTCATCAGAGCGACGGAGAAGGCACACTTATGGCCAGAGCTCGTCTTCCTCTATATCAAATACGACGAGTTTGTAAGTCGTCATAGCTCTTTTTTTTTCCATGATTGAATGATTTTTTTCAGGACAATGCTGCTCTGGCTATGCTTGAACGTTCAGCGGACGCTTGGGAGCACAACCAATTCAAGGATGTTATCGTCCGTGTCGCCAATGTTGAAATGTGAGCCCTTTCTATTATTGTGTGATATCAATGAACTCAATTCGCTTTATAGCTACTACAAGGCCCTGTCATTCTACCTGAAGGAGCAGCCCACTTTACTGACGGATCTGCTATCGGTCATGATCCCCAGAATCGACCACAGCCGTGTTGTTCGCTTCTTTGAAGGCGTCAATATGCTGCCCCTTGTGCGCGCCTACCTCATTGCAGTTCAACATGCAAGTTCCTTTTCAAGTTTCTCTTCGGTTCTGTTTGACGATTTCATAACAGCTCAACGTTGAATCGGTCAACGAGGCGTACAATACCATCTTGATCGAGGAAGAAGACTACAAGACTTTGCGAGATTCAATCGACAGCTTTGACAACTTTAACAATATCCGGTTGGCCCAGTCATTGGAGACACACGAGCTCTTGGAATTCAGGCGACTTGCAGCCCACATTTACAAGGTAGTTTCATGTTTTTGAGCAAGTTGAAAGATCTGATCTTCTTCCAGAAAAACTCGCGCTGGGAAGAATCAATATCGCTGTCGAAGCAAGACAAGCTGTACAAAGACGCTATGGTCACTGCTGCAGTTTCTAACTCGACAGATGTGGCTGAAGAGCTCTTATCCTACTTTGTCGACATTGGAAACCGTGAATGCTTTGCGGCGATGCTGTATATCTGCTTCGATCTTCTCCGAGCAGACATTGTGGAAGAGGTTTCATGGCAACATGGTCTCAACGATTTCTACATGCCTTACAAGATTCAAATTCAACGCACAATGGTTGACAAGGTAACTGACATGTCCTCAAATATTTGACAAGCAAAAACTGATTTCATATGGCAGCTGGCACAACTTGAGAAAGAGGTCAAGGAGCGCTCAAAGAAGGACACCCAAAAGGAACAGGCAGAGGCAGAAGTTCCGATGATCAACCCTGGCGGTTTCGGAAACACTTTACGGCTCACCAATGGGTAGGTTTTCTCACTTTGGGTACTGGATGACGCTGAGAAATGATATAGATTCGTTGGGCAGGCCCCGCCTATGAATGGAATGATGCCAGTCAGTAAAAATTGACCAATCAGCGACCTGATGCTGACCATCTTGACAGACCATGACCGGCTTTGGTTATTGATTTCATCCTCTTCACCGTACTACTGGATATATAATTGCTCTGTGACAGTCGTTTTAATCGGATTTTTCTTTTCTCTCAACTCACTGGCCGAGAACTGGTCGAGACCTGTCGAGACCTGAAAATCATTCTTGTCATCAATTGAAGCAATTTTTGCTCGGAAGCAGATCTTGGCACTTTCCGTATCCGGATCAAAGATGCTTGGCGGCGGCTGATGACTATCGCCATAGCCTGTCTGGCACGACACTAGTGAGCACTAGTGCTGCTTGGCTTGCCTGAGCGCTATACTAAGCTATACCTTCATGAGATAAACAATTGAATATTGAATATTTGAAACAGAATAACAGCGCTCGCCCAGGCATCAAAGTTGACCTGGTCAATACAAAACCGTGGGAAGTAATCCGGCGATGGCAACGAGGGTCTACATGTGCTTTTTCATTTTTGCTCCACCAGTCATTATCCTTCTTGGAATTCCCCACGTTCTTTACCTGAAAATATGGACCGCCAGCATAGACGGAGCCACCGTCGAGTGGCTGCCAATACATTTAAGCCGACACCGGCTTTAGACGCACGAAAATCAGACAAACAGCAGTCTGATGATGATGATTTTTTGTCCTGGCTGTTGGGCGGAGGCGATGGTGAGCTGCTGAATCAATCTGCTTGATTCCATTCTAATTGGAACAGAAACGGCAAAGACCACAGCGACCACGAAAGCGGCGGGACATCATACCACAGCAGCCCTGACTTCGCTGTCCCAGGTCACCACTTCGACTTCGACTTCGACAACTCCTTCGCTCTCTTCGACTGTGGCACCCACGACCTCTACAACGAAAACTACGGCTCTTCAGACAAAGGTCAGTTTTCAATTCAGCCGGTCAAAAAAATCTCAAACAAATCACTAGGCGACCACTAAGGCCCCCTCGGTCCACTCAACAGCCGCGCCAACCAAGAGCGCCACTCATGATAATGCTGCAGCGTCCGCTTCTGCTTCTGCTTCAGCTGTTCCAGTTGCAGCCACTTCCAATGTTGGGTCAATTATCGGTGGCTTAGCAGCTGGTATCGTCGCAGTGGCTCTCATCTGTTGCATCATTTCTTATGTGATGGTCAGTCCGACTAAAGCTATTTTCCGGGTCTACAAGTCTAAAATTTCTATCAGCGTCGCCGTCGACGAAACCAAGATCCATCAACATTCGATCCTTCGGCTTTTAGACGCTCTGCTGTCTTGATGCAAGACCCTCCGACTCATCAGGACACTGTTGCAGCTGGATTCAACCCACGACCCGCTCCCGCTTTCGTTTCTGATCGTCCTGCTACGTTCGGAACTTTGTATGGTCCTCCAGGGGCTGCTTATCTCGCAGCTCAAGCTCGAAACCAGTCTCAGCCAACTACTCCAACCAGCCCTTACTCATCTCCTTTTTCCTCTCCTTCTCCGGAATACCAGGCTGCCCCTAATGTCCTGACCCATAAGCAGTCCACTGTGGCACCAGTGACCAATAATTCGTCGTATGTCGAGCTCGAACGCTCTAGCCGCGATCCATTCCAGACGCAAGTCGAGCATGACAATAGAGTTTCTGTTGTCTCTCAGTCTGAAGATATCCACGGGATCAATGCAGCTGATTTCCCTGTTCCACCTTCACCAGCTCTTACCGTCTCGTCTCGGTACAACAGAGCTAAACCGCCTTCTCCCATTGCCACCGGTCCCAGTCACAGTCCTCTAGCAGCAGCCAATAGCCCTGTTACTCCTCGAGCCGCAGTCACCCGACCAGAGACTGTCTACGATGTCGAAGATGCTTATGGTGGCTTCTGAGCGCCTTTGCAATGTACCATCATGGCCTTGTATGACCATCATCTCATCGTGGATTTATGACTTGCTGGAGCCAATCTCTCATCCATCTTCTTTCCTTGTTTTATAATAATACTTACCGCGCCGCTCATTACTGATTACATTCTTTTATGCGCGAGCCGGCCGGTATCTGTCCTGGAGACATTTTTTTCCTTGGGTTTTGACGGCCTGGTCGCAGCATTTGTTTTGTAGCCACAAGATACCAATTTATCCGATTACCCTGCCAATATCATTATTGTATCCAATTGCCTGCTGAGGCAAGGAAGGATCAAAGACTAATAATTCCAATTCTTCTGGTGAGCTAGATTACAGGACGACGCCGTTGATATCCGATATAGAAACTTGCAGACCCGCCTTTGCTAGATATTTTAGTGGAACCACGGCGAGAACATCGAATTTACGCTTGGAAAGTGCCAGTTTAAAAGTCTTCAAGCTTGCTATCCCTTCACCCTTCCACCGAGACTTGACCATACTCACAATGCATTCATCGTCAAGCGCACCCTGATGACCGACCAAACTTAGCTGGAGAACTTCCAGAGCTGGTAATAGAACATTGGCGAGACCGTCAAACGAGGCTGAATCTGCTCGCATTTGGGCGATCACCTTGGTATTGACGGCCGCTGTGTTGTTTGAGAGCTTTTCATGGAAAATAAACTCTTTTAGCGATGGCAAGGAGGCCAAAAGGGAGATGAGAGAACTGGATCTGATGGTGCTTTTCTGCAAAAAAAGACGAGTGACGGAACAAGAGGAAAGGATAAGGAAGTCGCGAATCTCGTTCAGAGGGAATGGTTCCGTGTTACAGGGACTGATAATGGTCAAATCCCGTAACTCTGGAAGAAGAATTCGAGACAAGAGGATCAGGATGTGTTTCCAAGTCCAGTCCTGAGATTCGAGCTTGAGAGTCGTCAGGGAGAGAGTTTTAGGCTCCTCTCCGACGTCATTTGATTGAGGATAAGTCGGCTGAAGCGATGCCTTCCGAAGATGGGTCGACTGTGCTAGAGTTGCAGTCATTCGTGTGACGCTGACATACTGCATCTCAAGGTGCTGGATCTGGCTGAAAGGAAGCACGACGGACGTGCTGGCGGTGGACCTGAGAGCGACATTGTTTAATTTCGGAGCAATTCTGAAAATTCGGGTATTCGAGTTTCTGGAGTCGACGTCCAGATACTCAAGGATGGGAAATTCGGAGGAAATGCTTGGTGGGAGCCAGACTTGACGCAGGACGACATGGCGCCACCTGTGAGTGTGACGGGCGAGCAGCAAAAGTGTAGGGTGAATGTCGTTGTCTTCTTCATCTCGGGAGCTCGACAACGTAAGCGTCAATGGCAAGTCGCCAGAGCGCTTCAAAAGCATTGCAACTGAGTCAGTCATGTGGTCGCGACTTATTCGTTCAGCCTGAGAAAAAAGTGAATGAACAAGCAATACAATCAGGAAGAAGATACGTACCTCAAAGGCGACAGAGATATTGGACCAAATCTGTCTCATTTTCATTGTCACCTCTCGCCAATGGCTCGAAACGGCCCCCAGTACGCGACCCGGTATCGACAAATTGTCGGACACGATATTGGTGTGGCAATGAAAACTGAATATTAACCGCAGAACTTCCGTCGGTAACATGCGAATGGGCGACAGCAATGACTGATATCCAGTGATGTTGCGCTGGATATGGACACGCTGATTCGTGAGCTAGGACGATGCGTTAATAAAGAAGACCAGATAAACGGATAACTAACTGTTATTATCTTTTCCTGCATGCGAAAGATTTCATGGTCGAGGCAGTCCAGTTCATGTCTGGCAGCCGAAAGCAGTTGGGATATCTCTCTGCCTCGAGAAGAGACCCTTGGATGATGATTTCCTCGAAGGAGCTGTTTTAGATTTGAACTTTGGTCTGGAGACAAATCCAGGCGAAATGAGCCGCACTCGCTGCAAACGTTCATGCTGGTCAGTGCGAAGACAATTTTGTGGCACATGACGTTATTGTCGAATCTCGATCCATTTTTGGGACAAGTACAATTTTATTTTCACACGCGACTCTGTATTGTTTTATCTCGAACAGTATCATCGTCTGAATATCCTGTGGCAATTGGCAGTGGCGAGTCTGCGTATAGCTCATAGCTCTCGGGAACCTCAGTAGTGGCTGTTCGAACCGAGAAATGAAGGCGAGACAAAGGATTCGTGTATTTTGACTCAACCCAAGTGTCGTCCGGACGAGATTCACCAGACGCCACTCGAGCGACAAGGAGCGTAGGTGCAATTCCCTATTAAACTTCAGTCTGATTCAAGTCACCGTCCGGGAGTAACGTACTGTGATAGACGTCCAAAATGCCGACGCGAATTCCGAGGCAGGTCCACTTTTCATATATGATATGAGAGCAAACATGGTCCCGATGGCGTACAGCGCCGAAGACTCGACCAGCACTTCGATGAGACCTCGATATGCCCGGAGTCCTGATCTTTCTCCAATGCGGCTCATTCGACCTACCTGTACGATTCGATAAACGATCATAATCGTGCAATAAAGCGTCGTTGCCAAAGTTGAAGAGTAAAGCGCTGTGGCGTAGTCGACTCCCACAGCACCAAAGGAAGTCGAAGTCACTGTTTGGTAAATTGCAATAATTGAAAATGCTGTCGAAGCTATCAGCGGACTGATTTCATTCTGAAGACCAATACGAACCTGTCATGAGCATTGTGGTGATGATAGGAATCACGATAATTTGCCACATTCCGCCCCAGACAACCCATGTTCGCCAAATCTGTACGATCTTCAGCAGAAAGTTCAAAGAAAGAGTGGGTACTCACGATTATACAATCGGCCAGTACTGCATTGGCGTCCGAGACAGAGGTTATACCAGTAAACCAAGGCGGATAGCTATTTATATAATCAGCGGTCGACTGGGCTGTTTCTCCATGAGCTATGAATGCTTGGTGCACATAAGCCCAGTAGGTAGCGTTGTGGATCGTCGAAAGAATAAATAGCACAGAGATAAGTAATGCCATTAATAGGCGCGCCCTGCCAGACGTTCGTCTGGGCCCGGTATCTATATAGCAATACATGAGCAGACACAAAAAGAGTCCATTGGAGATACTGACATATTTTCGAGAGTGCAGAGACATATACTGCAAAATGAATACCTGCCATAAAAAACATATGTTAATTGACGATTTGACAAGCGGAATGTTCAGGCACACCTCGCATCAGGGATTCAAAATTGCAGGCATTAAAGTAGGACTCGTTAATCTCCTTGATGTCGATGGCAGACATGGGGGGAAATGGAGGGATGGAGGGAAAGCTGAACAAATCACACTAGTGTTTTTCTAAAATAAAAGCTCCGCGCCTCCGATGTTATTGGAAATTTTCGCCGAATGTGGCATGTGGCCGTCGAGCGCCGCGAGTCGCTGAAAACGCCAGAGCGGTGACAGGCTATTGAAATCGTATTCCAGGCCATCGACCGTGATTCGACGTTCGAGTTTGAACTTTGGGATGAAAGAGACGAGAGGCTTGTAGCCGGCACTTTCCGAGCCGCCAGTTCATCTGTTCTGTTAAAGGCTAGTAGAGATATGTGAGCTACGTAATCGCCGATATACTCCACATTATCTACGTAGATCTAGCTATGTAGCGCCAGATCCTTGGGTTGAGCTTGGGCATATGGTCCCAGTCATAAACAGAGTATGGAACCGATTGCTTTTCAACCCTCTAGAGAATCTGCGACTAACCCGAATTCCGGAGTCATTGGCAATAGGTGGTATTGTTTACCAGACGACTCGCCGTTTTTCCTCTCTCTGATGGAACCGCTCCGCGAGACGTTTTCCGTCACCGCGGTCGTAAAGCGCCGGCTTTGCGCCACGATAAGCTATCAGCGGTGTCTCTTCCTCCTGGACTGGATTTCGTGAACCGGTCTGTAGACCCCATAACAAACAGGCATTGACCCTTGGTCGAAGTTCCTCAATCTCTTCTGCTGAATAAAAGGCGATAGGACGACGGTTACGAAGCCAGGCATAGAGGTCGATGATTTTGTACAAGCTCTCCAGCTTCATCATGACGTCCGTTGGCGGATTCTTGCGCCTCTTCGTCGGGTCATCTTTCTCGCGAGCCATCGCCTTCTCGACCGCCGCAAGAATGTCGAGGAAGCCCTGACCTTCAAGGGCCTCCTTTAAGCCTGTGCTGTAATTCTCGCAGTAGAGGTCGAGAATACGAATCACAACTGGGACCACTATCTCGTCGCGCCAGGGTACAGGAGCTTGAGTGAAGAAGAGCAAGTCTTCCGAGGTGAGCTGGTCTTTGTATTGCTCGAGGAAATGACACATGAGCTTCATTTGCTCGCTGTGACTGTACCGCCATAACAAGCCAACTCTGGAGACATATTCGTGAACGTCGTGGATCGTCTGTAATGATGAATTCTTCGGAAGAGCCTGGTGGATAGCAGAGAAAGTTTTGGTATTGGGTCCAAGACGGGCGATAGTGAGAGAGGTGAAACCGGCATTCAAGCATTTCGAAACATGGCCCATATCTTGTGGACGACGTGTCGTGGCATAACCTGGAGTATTGTCGCCGTGGAGACCGTACCGTCCAGCTCTGCCTGCGATCTGTTTAACGGAAGAGGTAGACAGAAGTCGGATTTCGCCCTTGGAGAACTTGTCTATGGAGTCAAAGATGACACGTCGGATTTTTCTGCACAAAGTCAGTATTTTAACCGCTAGAAAAGACCGGGAAAAGACACACAGATTGAGACCCATCCCAATGGCGTCGCTGCCTATTATCACATCATGCTCGTTGTCGGGGTCGTTGAACATTTCTGCCTGCTTGCTCCGAATCTCTGGAGGAAGCCGCCCATAAACCACTGCACACCGTAACTTTCCGTGAGACTCTATCAGCTTCTTCAATGAGAATATCCTGTTGCGAGAAAAAGCGACAATGCAGTCGCCCTTGCGAATGTTGCTCATATCCTCAGCTATATCAGAAGGAACCGGGACAAGAGGAGTAAGGCGCTTGTACTCCCGAACAGTGATTTCGTCTCCAGTGTCCTTGAGCAATGCTTTGACAATGGGAACAGCTGTCTCTTCACCGCATAAATGGATCTCCTTCGCACAGAGACCCAAAACGACATTCGACCAAGCGAACCCACGTTCTTGGTCTCCAATCATCTGAATCTCGTCGACCACTGCAACGTCCATCGGGACATTTATCGGCATCATCTCCACTGTACAGCTGAACATGGAACAATTGTCCTGGACAATCTTGAACTGCTCTCCCGTCATCATGTTGCAAGGTCGAGCATATTTTGGGTTACCAAGAATAGTGCTCGGGGAAGAATCATCTTCCTCGACACCCAATGGTCGAATTTGACCCAAATTTAAACGAGACCAGATTTCGTTGGCGAGTAAACGAAGTGGACCAGCATAACAGCCTGACTTGGCTGCAGCTAGAGCTCGCAGAGCATGATGGGTTTTACCGCTGTTAGTGGGCCCGACATGCATGATGATTTTACGGCGAATCCGACGAGCACTGGGGGCGTCTTCAGCGGGATAGCGCCTGTCGCTGGCCTTGGACAAAGCTCTGATTTGCTCGAGAGTCTGCAAGGAGATGGCCTGAGTAACAGTCGATTCATTTGGAGGATCTGCTGCCCAGGTGTAGAGGATAGAGGTGAAAATGTAATCGGTAAACGTTCCGATTTCGTCTTGTTCGGCAATGAAGGTGGAAAGTCGAGCAAAGCCGTAGTTCTCGAACGCGTAAGCGTCGTCTCTGAACTTGCCTCTGTAGACCTGTTTGGAGAAAAGGTCGAGAAGAGGCGCGACTTCAGCTTTGGGTATTCCAAAACGGACAAGCCGTTCTGCGACCTTGGGAGCTTTGGTCCAGTAAGGAATGCGGTTCTCGCAGAACTGAATAATCTGGTCCGGTCGGTTCACATCCAGCTCCAGTGTCGCCGCTGCTCGACCTACTGGAGGGCCTCTACGACCTTCATGACCTCCAAACTGTGGTCGGGTATTGGGTGCAAACCGGGAACTAGGTTTACTGCCACCACTGCGAAACCGACGCCCTATAACGGTCGCTGTCGTTGATACCGAGGAGCGACAGCGGCATGCCCGTAGCATGAGCGAGGCGGGAAACTTTTTTTTTAGAAAATTTGCACTTGTTTACGCGTCTCATATTTGCTTTTTTTTGGTAAATTTGAAATGTTTTTCGTGACCAATCCTATCCAGAGGTGGTTTTCCCTAAACTATGCTCGTCAAACTAGCCCTTCTTCCGCGTCCATTCTGCGACTTTGAATTATCAACCTTGGAAAACGCGTATCCCGTATTTTGTCCCCCTGCGCCGAACGAGTTGTACATGGTCAAAGGCTCAGGCTGGCTGATAGCGACAGTCGAGAGCTGAGAGACATTATACGCATCATTTTCCTCCGCCAGCTGCTTCCCGTAGCTCGAAATTATGATAATCGCATCTGGAGAAACGCAATTGACAAGGAGAACCGAATGAGAATGGCGAAAACTCACAGATTTCAAGCAGCCAGGTAATGACATAGATAGCTACAGCGACACCCTTGAGAATCGCCAACCCATTCCTACACACATCGTTCGTTAACTGGTCTGTTGCACCATTCAGACAATTGACAATGGTCTGTTGTGATTTTCGAATGAAGATGGAGTAGAGGGTGTAAGCGCCAGAGCCAATGCTGATCAGCAGGAGCCCAGTCAAGATAATCCAGAAAGCCATGATAAGCCGGCGATTCTTGACAATGGCGGCAATGAAGCTAATTTCAGACGCTTTAGTGAAACATTGGCGGTAAAAGAGACGAGCGCACCCGAACAGAGATGCCAGAGCGAGTAATGTGTACACCACTGTATGACACCATAATGCAAGCTCATCCTGAAATGCTAGAGGATGGGCCTCTGCAGTATAGAGTCAGAACAGAAAACGGAACCCAAATTGACACTCACTTAATTGCATAACCTGCAACCAAGCAGTCACGGCAACCATTGCGCCTCCAACCAAGCCTACAATGGAAAGCATCTAAAAAGGACATGAGAAAGAAAACAGAAAACAGAAAACCTCAGACTTACAAAAACACCGAATCTCACAGGCAGACAGCAGCAAAAAGTTCTTGTACGAACATAACCCATCTCTCGTGTAATAATAACAATCCGATCTACGGAATACAACGATATTTTTCCTGATTAGGGACAGATCGTCAAGACCGTCTAGGAAGAAAAGAGATGGAGAGGGAACTGGTGGGCGCAGCCTAGCGAAAGGTCATGTCCGAAGCGCTGTTTTATTTGATTCCCTGGTTACCAGGTGATCGCATCCCGGAAGCGGTGTTCTGATGGTTGCTCTGACCGGTAAAATGTGACGTCGTCAGTCTGAGTCGTCCCCATTGAGACTGGAAGGATGGATCCGGAAACCCATCTTTTCCTGGCGTTTCAGCTATAACCAAGGCCAACTTTATTTATGGCCAGGACAGCGCAGAGCACAAAGACTATCGTTAGACCCCGAGTGATGAATGGCCCGATTCGTGATTTCCATCTGGATTCTCTCGGACTAATTGGACTGATAGGTGTGATAGCCTCTTCGAGGTCGATAATGGGAGGCCTCGGATTTGGAAAAGCGATTTCCACAATGACGCTGAGAAATTGAGCTCCGTCGAGATATGGAAGTGGAAGGAGGTTGAAGAGGAATAGAGACAGACTCGCGGCTTGCAAGTATCTGTGGCGCCGGATAAGCAAATATTATGACGCAAAGAATCACGGCTTACGATAGGATTCGCGCCATCAGCCTAGGAGTCCAGCCGGGGAATATAAATAATCTTGGGAGGTACTCTCCCACCTCGACTAGAAAGTGTCAGAGAAGGAAGGCCGGAAGTTAAAGGACTGACCTTGCTCCCAAACTTCCTTCCTGGGTCCGCTCCAGAGAACAACTTCCTCCTTTTGCGGATTTTCCCAAGGAGAAACCATAGTGAGCCGCAATAGTTGAGCTGTTGATGAAGGCCGAATACAAAAAGCTTCGTGACAGTCTGTATTGGAGCCGCAGCGCTTGTTCTCCAGTGGCTTGGTAAGGATCGGTAGAGGGTCAAGACAACGATGGGTTGTATGATGAAGAGCTGTGAAACAAGAAAGAAGCGAGGTGGAAGCTCCGGGGTTTGAGGTCGCCGTACAGCAATCTTCGGTGCTCTCTGTTTCATTTCAGGAAGCGGATCGAGCGGAACAACAGAAGAGCATACCGAGATATTTTTTCTGGTCAAAACACCAACCCAAGCCGCCTGCCTGTGGGTCCTTTGCAGTCAGATATCGCGTCCAAACATCGTCTCGACCAGCAATATGGATATCATCCAACTTGGTTACCACAGATCCCTCCAAAAGAAACCCGGTGAGAGGAGAGTTCTAAGAAGGCTTCATGAGGGAAAAGACACAGATATGGATATTGCTTACCGATTCGACGCTCAGGACGCTTCTCCCCAAATCATTGACATTGGTATACCCAACGGTCAGTAACCACTTGTCGAGATGCACCTGAATTGCAAAGAGAAGGAGCAACCAGAATACGAGATTGTGCCAGGGACCAGCAGCTATGATTCTTGCTCTCCTGGTAGGCGCTAGTGCTTGAAGAGAAGCAGCAGAGAAGGTGACAAAAGCAGAAGGAATTGCGATGGTAAACGACGCGCCAGCAGCCACAATGGGTACCTGGTCAATAGCCGCAGCAAAAGCATGTCCCAGCTCATGGATGACCTGGCAGGTAAAGACTGCAAACAGGATGACGGGGGCATCGCTAAGCGGGACTGTTACTCCAGGAATCTGCGGGGAAGCTCAGCAAAGTCAGGAAATGAAAATAAACAGGCACTTGCTATTGGCTTGACAAAGTCTGAATCTAAATCCCTCTTGTGATGTCGAGGTTCTGTTGCAATGAGATCTCCGACGAGGGCAAAGAATGTCCAGAGCAAGAGCGACACAGCGACTATCATTCCGAGCAAGCCGAGCACATTTCCAGCATCGTAGAAGAGAATAAAGGCATTTCTCAACCTCGAATATCGCTGCAATCGGTCCTTGAGGATATCGTGACGGGTGTTCCAGGCCGTGGTCTGGACCCTGCAATGCAGCGCTTGAACCGTCAGATGGGTCACTGTTCTACGCTGACGGTCAACTGGAAGAAGAGGAGAGCTTGATCTCTTTGAAAGATGATGAAGACCGTGGATTGACGCCCATATCAGTACGAGAAAGATGACTGTAGTAAACAAGGTCATTGATACAGATAATTATATGAAACGTCATGTCTACTGGCTCAAAATGGTGCGCACGAACGATTCATAGTTGATATTCCCGTCGCTAGAGACAAGGTCAGAGGAATATTCAAACAGATTGAAGGTAAACTCACGCTCCAACTTGGACACCCTTCATGAGCTCGTCGACCTCCGCGTCGGTCATCTTCTCTCCGAGCTGGGTCAAGACATAGC
Source organism: Mycena floridula (assembly GCA_029320655.1). Classification (NCBI taxonomy): domain Eukaryota; kingdom Fungi; phylum Basidiomycota; class Agaricomycetes; order Agaricales; family Mycenaceae; genus Mycena; species Mycena floridula. The sequence continues at coordinate 218,780 of JARIHS010000089.1, read as the reverse complement.
GCAGCTCTCCAGCACCAATGAAACCATTGCCCTCCTTGTCAAACACCTGGAATCCGCGGATGAATTCCTCTGAAACAATCGTCAGGTAAACATACGACTTGGAGACCGCTGACCACCTGCCTGGAGTTCCGGCGGGCTTGAAGCCATCAGGACGGTTCAAAATCTTCAAAAAGGCATTGTAGTTGACTGAAACGAGGTTAGCCCAATAAACAGAATTGAGAGTACCGCAACTCCTGACCTTCTCTGTCTGCATGATTCACGATATCTGCGACCTCGGCTTGCGTAGGATTTTGTCCTAGCGCTCTCAACAGTTCACCCAAAATTTCTCGAGGCACGGTGCCTGTGCCCTTCTTGTCGAAAAGCGCAAAGGCTTCCTTGTATTCTAGTTCCTCGTCGTCAGGATACTCTGCGGAGGTAAATGAAAGGATTAACCTGCATTGTCGCTCTATATAGATCCTCAGTATCCGTCAAATCGTAGCCAGAGGATATTCTTACCATGGTGAACAAAGAAGTTGGGTGCAAGTAGCAGTGATCGCCTCAAATGGAAATCAGCGTGACACTTTGAGCTAATTGATTTCTGTAAGTATGATACATACTGGACATATATACATTATTGCGTGGTAAGAGATAATGAAAGATAGAAAGCTAATATTTCCGGAGTTTACTTCTGCTGCTGGTGTCCTGAGTTGGGTTTGACTGGTACTTGTTGGGTACTTGATGAGGATCAATGGTGGTGCCGAGAACGAGTCGGTCCACATGCTTGTGAGCCAAGTGGCAAGCAGATTAGCTGTAGAATCGTCAGTCTTGGAAAGAATATGAGAAAAGTATATATTGACCGTGAATTAGCTCATAGCTAGCTGTAGATGATCACCAGGAACCGCGAGACGAGATCTTAGGCGAAACACAAGGAAAAGGAATCGAATTGACAGCGGATTTGTAGGTCTCGGTGTCCATAAAATCGAAAAAGGTCTGGTCTGGATGATTGTCAAGCTCCTCTTGGATGTGAATTGCACTGTTGAACATCTGGTTGACAGAATGGCTTGGTCGTATATTAGGATCGAAGGACCAGGCAGAAGCTGGAGAATGGGGGCTTGATCTGAATTGTATTGAAGATGTGCGAGATATCGAATGAAGGATGCTAGAGCCTGCATTATAGCGACGAATAATTGTCGAATATTCGGGAGTTTCCAGTTGAAAATGTGAACCTTGATGAGGAGTACTGTGCGATGAAGGAAAGATGTTGTACCGACGGCTGGCGCAAGATGGACCGTCGAATCCACAATAGCGGGGGGTACTGAAGCTCGGACAGAAAGGTGAATTGTCTGGATTGTCGATGAAAGCTGAGGGTAGCAGAATACTACCGTCGTTCTGCGGAATTTGAACAAAAGGCGCGGCCAGAACAATGTGCTCACCATTCGGACACGCTTTTCTTCCTGCAGTCCGCAAAAATCCAGTCGACGTCGAGGGCGTTCTATAGAATCAGGGCTCGAGATACTGATCTCTGGGATCATCATCCACGCTGGGTCTCGCGTCTCTTGGTATTTTGTAGTAATGAAGTCGGAGCCCAAACTTTGGAGGATTCTAATGTTCATTTCTTCTGACCTGAGCAGCTCCTGGTTCTCCTTCACCATCTCTTTCTCGGCATCCTGCAACTCGATGACTTTTTCCTTCAGCGTGATGATTCTCGCGTCCCTGTCGACAACAGCTTGCTTCAACGACGCGTTTTGGGCCTTCAACGCCTCTATCTGTTGTTGCATGGACCAGACAATATTGGCGACGGAATCACATGGAACCAATGGAACCGAGGGTGCTGATGGTATGGGAATTGTCCAGGTCATCTGAGAGAACATGGAAGAAAGAGAAAGAGCGGGAGACGGTAGCAAATCTGGAGGTCTAGAATTAGCTGTTCCTAGCGAACATGTTTGGGAAACATTTGTTGGTCTGGGGGACCTTACGGGTCTACGGCGAACAGCGGTTGTCCCAGGTGAGGAAGCAATGACTGGTCTTGCGCTTTCGACGACCTCGAGAGATGAAACTGGCTGAGGATGGACTTCCATCTTGCTGGATGTTTTGAAGATACGAACGATGGCCTTTTTGACTGATTTCGCAAATCGCATTGTGGCTGCCAGCAGGAAATTCGAGTCACGCCACCGACAACCTTGCAGCACGTCTGAGCAAGTTGTCTATTTTTATTTACAGTGATATAGAAATAAACATTCAATCCAAGGCCTCTCCTTCAAAGCTTCATAGGGCGAAGTTGCGGTTCACAAGATATAAAATCACTGATCAGAAGATACTCGCAGCCCACGACTCCAAGTCGAATATTGCATGTCACCAGTGATGATCTTGCTGACCTCTTCTTTCAAATCCTTGGACGAAAGCCCCAAAGCCTTGCTATCATCATCAACTCCCCAGGCACAAGGACTGTTGGGACCCCAGGCCGCTGCCCTAATAAGTGCAAAAACACTTGTCGGATCCCAGTGAGCCAGGCCAGCCTCATACTTGCTGTTCAGATCCTCCGAGCTGATATGAGTGACCTCAAACTTAGCCCCGAGCTCTTGCTCTATCGCCTGGAGAATGTCTCTTTGGCTGACAAACAGATCATGAATCTTCGCCAATCGATTCATTGCGAGGTCCGGGGTTGACAGGACCGCGACAACTGCAGCTGCGATTGTTGGAACATTAGTCACATTGACCTTGCGGTCACCGTTATCCATCAAGACAGCCTTTTTGGTAACAAGGTCAATTCCGATGAATCCAGTCGTCAGGCCTGTTCAGGAATGCAACAGGAATGAGAAACAAACGAGTCATATCATTATCATCAAAAAAGACACTCACCCCAGTCGAAAAAAGGTCCAGTGGCAATCGGAGTAAAGTTGATTTTCCCTTGCGAAGCCAGTCGGGCAAGATATTCTTCAGTCCTGGTCTTGGGTTCCATAACAGAGACTCGATGGGATACATAGTCGCTGCGACATATAAATTGAAGCCAAGGTAGCAATTCAAGCCACTTACCCGCCGTAGTTGGAGGGGATTATATGGGAGACGCCAGCCGAGACTGCTGCATCGATGATAGACACCTCAATCTTTTCCATCAAAGCTATGTTGGACGAAGTTCCAAGCGTAATCACCACAGCATCCTGGCCTTTGAAGGCATCGACGAGGCTCTGATGGGACAAATAGTCTACTTGGACCACCTTGACGTCGACCGGAAATCGCCCGACCGAGGCGTCGCGAGTGCCCACAGTGATATTGAACTTTGTCGAAGCCACCAAAGCTTCGAAGACTGGTCTTCCAACTGTGCCTATCGCCTGTTAAATTAACCACAGGCAGCTCTACGAGGAAGAGAGGACCCACTCCGAGTTGAATAATGTTCTTGAGAGCCATATTGACCTTTTTGACGGTTCACTTGACCTTTTTATACCGGTACTGCGGCGGGAAGGAAGGAGAGAAGTTCATTACGAAGAAGTATGTCGAGATGTGAATTGCTAACGATGCGATTGCTAACCCGTCCATTAGAAAGCATTACGGAGACGAGGGAAGCTAATTTGAGATAGCCAAGGAGAGTCTGTACCAGTGCAGTGTGCGTTGCTCCCAACTCAAGTGCTTGATGGCCGATGAGGTTGTCGAACCTCACTCAATTTTGAATCTGAGGCACACGAATGAGAGATAATGCCAGATTACAGTCACCACATACCGGTCATTCCTCGATTTCAGACCTCACCGTCAAGTCGATTACGACTAGTATGCTAGAATTGCGAAATTTTGTGTGTGTTATGACAAATGGGCCGTGATTTTGAGGTGTTTCCAAAGTTGTCTGAAAATGCAGTTTGCGGCATTACCTTAAGTTGCCCAGGCGCCTAGATACCAGTATAACTGCTTCCCGAGATGAAAAGAAGAAGGAAAGGGAAATGAAAGGAAGTCCGAAGGCTTGATTCGACAGACATGGCCAGTGAGGAAGAAGACGGTGGTGAGGATGATGAAGCAGCAAGAAATTTCAGTCACAGCATTGTCACGCGCAGAACTCCAGCGATATCAGCAAATTTGTTCATTTATGGATGTACTTAGTCGAAGAAATAACGATTTCAAGGCTTTAGCTTCAGCTGAGTAATGACTTTGAGGACCTCTTCCCTCAAATCCTTGGGCGAAAGCCCCAAAGCCTTGCTATCGTCATCAATTCCCCAAGCACAAGGACTGTTGGGACCCCAAGCCATTGCCCTAATAAGCGGAAAAACACTTGTCGGATCCCAGTCAGCTAGGTCAGCCTCATACTTGCGTGTCAGATCCTCCGAACTTTCATGAGTGACCTCAAACTTGATCCCAAGCTCTTCCTCAGCCACCTGAAGAATGTCCCGTTGGCTGACGAAGAAGTCATGAATCTTCGCCAATCGGTTCGATACGAGGTCTGGTTCTGACAGTATTGCGACGACTGCAGCTGCGATTGTTGAAACATTTGTGACATTGATTTTCCGGTCACCATTATCCATCAAGACAGCTTTTTTGTTGACAAAGTCGATTCCAATGAATCCAGTGATCAGAGCTGTTACACGAATGAGAACCAAACGAGTCATATAGACAGAGACACGCACCCCAGTCGAAGAAAGTTCCAGTACCGATCGGAGTAAAGTTGATTTTCCCCTGCGACGCAAGTTTGGCCAGATATTCTTCAACCCTGCTCTTGGGTTCCATGACCGGGAACCGATGAGACATCACTTCACTGGGACAGATAAGCTGAAGCCACAACAGCAATTCAAGGCGCTTACCCGCCGAAATTGGAGGGAATGATATGAGAGACGCCTGCTGAGACGGCTGCATCGATAATAGACATCTCAATCTTTTCCAACAAAGCTATGTTGTATGTTCCCAGTGTAACGAGAACAGCATCTTGGCCCTTGAAAGCATCGACCAGACTATGGTGAGACGAATAGTCGACTTGGATGACCTTGACGTTGGCTGGAAATAAGCCAGTGGAGGCATCGCGAGTGCCGACAGTGATATTGAACTTTCTTGAAGCGACCAAAGCTTCGAGAACTGGTGTTCCGACTGTGCCAGACGCCTGCTAAATTAGCCAGAGAGCTCTGCAGAGAGAGTGGATTTACTCCGAGTTGAATAATGTTCTTGAGAGCCATGTTGGCTGTCTCAATGGTTTACTTGACCTTTTTATACCATTTCCAGACGGGCACCGTGAGTGGAGAGTCGGAAGACATCCGTCACGCTGCAACGGCTAAGCGGTTGTTTATGGATAATCGCCCGGTTTGGTGGTCATTAGAGATGAGTGCTGAATAATTGCAATGACTGAGCATGCTAGTTGAAATACATTCAATACCGTGGTGTCGTTCCTTGTTTCGATTCAAGGCCGCAGCTCGAGCTCAAGTTTGGTGAGGCACGTGCCTATGCTGGACCTGTCACAGCCTGTCACCTACATGTTTGAAAAACCGCCTGGCAGTGACACAATTTGGGGTCTCTCTCTTCCAGCAGACCTCAGCAGACTCGAGTGTTAAACCTGTCATGTGCTGGACGCGATTGCGACTCAGCCGTCCCTTATAGACAAGCGAACATCCATTTAGCTCGACCAGTTTTGGTCAAGTGCCAGCAGCATTGCCGGACCAGCGCCAATATCGTAAAAGTACAAGAATCAAAGCAAGTGCCTTTCAGTTGAAACTCTGACTCAGTTCAAAAACTCGATAATCCCTGGCTATGATTCCCTTCACCACTCTGGCTCTCCATTCTGTTTCTTTTTGAGCCTCAATCCATTCCTTCGAGTTCATAAACGCTGAACGATGTTATTAGCTTTCTTCTAGAAGAAAAGGAAGCAATTCCAACATACTGGAAGCTTCCACCGACAAGGCATGAAGGGCCAAGTATTTCAGTGCGCTACGCGAGGGGGTGGTCGGGAAGAGAGAGTTGTCTTTGGTATGCAATGAATCCCAATTGCCCCGTTCTACGCTTGAGACAATCTTGTAGCGTCTGCCCCCATGCCATCCGGGAATCTTGGACAACAGGGGCATGTGCTCCTCATCATACCATTTGTTGAAGTCCTGCTCTCCTTCTGGGGTGACAGACATCGATACCGAGAACACATATTTGGGATAAATGCTCGGATTCCCTTCCGATGCGTTGTCCAGAGTGATTTGAGGGATAGATGTACCCAGGCTTTCGTGCGTAAAGATTCCTATTCGTTCATAAACTCTTCTGTTCAAAAAACCAATGTTCTGCATCATGCGGACCTACGGCGGAATATCCAAAGCAAGAACCTATGCGACGATTGTGCGACATACCTCCCGTTCAGATCCTGCTGCAGTCATGGCTTCGTATTCTGCACTGTTTCCGACCTCTGGAGAAGAAAGATCATACAGCGTTAGCCATTTTGGTTGAACAGAATCGATGGCTTTATAGCGAGCGGCAGTTAGAAATCCAGGCAAGGCAAGACGAGCCGGGGCGTGCTCGTTTGTATACCAATCTAGAGAATAAATCAGACTCTGAAGGCAAAGATCTATACTCTGAAATCTGGATTTCGAAGCTCTGATAACGAGGCGAGAGTGAATGCACATCGCAAGTAATAGATACTTACCATTGAACTCTTCCTCTGGAATGAAATCTCCACATTCTGCTAGAACGTATGCAAGGCCTTTGGCTTCATCAGCAATGGAGGACATAATGGCGGAGACGAAGAGGCTTGAACGAAAAAGCAAGACATTTATAGTTACCGTTGCCGAACCGGACTTCTCGGCAATCAGAGCTGCCTCGGATCTAACAGGATCCCCGATTCCGTTACACCGAGCGAGACAGTAACTGATAGTAACCGAGACAAAGTTCGAACTTTTGGGGACTTTTGGTATCCGTTCGATCGGTCTTTGATTGAAAGTTCACTTCGCGGAGTCTTGTAAAATAAGTCCTTAGTGGTCTTTGGTTTTTGACTTGTCGCGGGATTTGAATTCGATAGAGACCAAAGGGAAAGAGACTCCGAGGGGATGTCATCAACAGTTGTCCTGAAGAGCATTGTAACGGTGACAGTAAGATTGGCAACAATGAGACTCAGAAAGTACTGAATCAAGTCAGTTATGCTCAACACTTTTGATGCTTGAATCTACCTGGAACGTTGCCTCCAATACGTAGGGATGAGCTGTGATGCTCGTCGAGGAAAAGACCGTCATGAGCCTAATTTTTTGTAATCTCGGAAGCTTGATACCTACGAAGAGGCGAGGCGGCGCCGCAATCAACACACCATCACTGAAAAAATCCGCTGTGAGGGGTCATATCTCAGATAAATATCCAGAAATCGAGCTAAGAGTACTGACTGATGACCTGTGCAACGGCCACGTTGCAGCCCAGAACACATAGCGGTACCAGAGAGTCCTTCCAGCCTGGTTCCGCCTCATGGACCTAGAATACTTGAGCAAAAAAGAATGATAAAGATGATGACCGCACCAACTGGTGGCCCAGAATTTTATCCTAGATGCTGGAACAGGATCAGGTACTTTTAAATTGCATATCAGATTTGTGAGAGTTGAAGGTATTTCGATCACCAATCTCGTGCGTTAAGTACCGAAAGAAACGACACTCTGGGTATCAATATTGAGTGTCGTCTGTATCCCACCAACAGCCCCGACGACGTCTATTTCACCGCCTGCAGTGTGAGATCTGCCACAAGACTGGGCAGGAACGTTCAAGCTTGTGCATCAATGCTTGTTGAGTGCAGGCTTCAAAGAGGCCGAATGGGAGTTGACAGCAAAGAAAATTCACCGTGTTTTTCTACCTGGAGGCTGGGTTCATTCAGCGAAGTAGGAGTTCTGACTTCAGGGCCCCTGACCCAGCATTTTCAACAAATCAAGAATCAAAGCCCACATGTCGACTAAAAAAGGGCTAATTCTGACTGTGTAGCTCGTATAGCTATTATCCTTGAGCAGAGCGGTTTCACCGATATCCAGGTCATCGAGAAAATCATACCATTGGCATGACTAGGGTGCAAGCGAATTCCTCACCATAATCGGAAGAAAAACTAATAAATACCAGGACATTTGAAGGTCGAAATCAGGTTAAACATTAATGTTACCGCCCATAATAGCACATTTCTTGACATTGCATGATTTGAGAGTCAACTCCATTGTGATGGCCGTGGGATTGTTCGGCCGCCGTGGGCTCCCGGTCCGAACAAAGGTCTCGCACTCGAAGGAAATCGAGCATAATTTGAAGAAAAGTTGTTCATTTATGGATGATGTGGCTAATGAAATAACAATTTTAAGGCTTTAGCTTCAGCTGAGTAATGACTTTGAGGACCTCTTCCCTCAAATCCTTGGGCGAAAGCCCCAAAGCTTTGCTATCGTCATCAATTCCCCAAGCACAAGGACTGTTGGGACCCCAAGCCATTGCCCTAATAAGCGTAAAAACACTTGTCGGATCCCAGTCAGCCAGGCCAGCCTCATACTTGCGTGTTAGATCCTCCGAACTTTCATGAGTGACCTCAAATTTGATCCCAAGCTCTTCCTCAGCCACCTGAAGAATGTCCCGTTGGCTGACGAAGAAGTCATGAATCTTCGCCAATCGGTTCGATACGAGGTCTGGTTCTGACAGTATCGCGACGACTGCAGTTGCGATTGTTGAAACATTTGTTCCATTGATTTTCCGATCACCATTATCCATCAAGAGAGCTTTTTTGTTGACAAAGTCGATTCCAATGGTTCCATTGGTCAGAGCTATTGCACAAATGAGAACCAGACGAGTCATATGGTCAGAGACACTCACTCCAGTCGAAGAAAGTTCCAGTACCGATCGGAGTAAAGTTGATTTTCCCCTGCGACGCAAGTTTGGTAAGATAGTCTTCAACCCTGCTCTTGGGTTCCATGACCGGGAACCGATGAGACATCACTTCACTGGGACAGATAAGTTGAAGCCACAACAGCAATTCAAGCCGCTTACCCGCTGAAATTGGAGGGAATGATGTGAGAGACGCCTGCTGAGACGGCTGCATCGATAATAGACATCTCAATCTTTTCCAACAAAGCTATGTTGTATGTTCCCAGTGTAACGAGAACAGCATCTTGGCCCTTGAAAGCATCGACCAGACTATGGTGAGACGAATAGTCGACTTGGATGACCTTGACGTTGGCTGGAAATAAGCCAGTGGAGGCATCGCGAGTGCCGACAGTGATATTGAACTTTTTTGAAGCGACCAAAGCTTCGAGAACTGGTGTTCCGACTGTGCCAGACGCCTGCTAAATTAGCCAGAGAGCTCTGCGGAGAGAGAGGACTTACTCCGAGTTGAATAATGTTCTTGAGAGCCATGTTGGATGTCTCAATGGTTTACTTGACCTTTTTTATACCATTTTCAGACGGTGCAACCATCAGGAAAAACTGTTTCCATGGTAGTTCATCGATGAGTGCTGAATAATTGCAACAATGGTTTCGTGTTAATTGCTTAAGCTTGAGGCCGCGGCCCGCGGCCCGCAGCTCATTTGGTGGTCATTAGAGATGAGTAGTGTTGTCTCCGAACTCTCCGAAGGACGAGAGAGGGTAATATGTAGGTAACGGAGCAACTTCGGATGCACCAATGATGCCCCAATTCTCCGTGGTTTCTCCATAAGTAGTTAATTTATCCTTTTTTGTAAGGCGGGAGCGGGACAGCAGCGAGAAATGAGTCATGAACAACGGTTTATCGATGGTAGTGCTGGGTGTCGGAGTCCAAAAATTTGCCGAAAAAAGAAAAAAGAAAGAGAGAAAAGAGATACTACCTGTATAGCCTCAATGCACCATTTTCAATCATATTAATGTTTGAAGAAGCCTGAAAGGCCTAGCAAGGCATTGAATAGGACCGGAAAACTGAAACTCAGACTTGCACCGAACGTGCTCCTGTACAGTCACTGTACCTTGTCACAAAGATATTCGATGTTTCCGCGACAGCGAGAGATGGCGCGAATAACCATTTTCGGCGAGCCCGCTCCGTCCGCTCCAGCAATCCAGATACTTACAAATTATAGAAACATCCAAGACCAGAAATATATATGCATGGATCTCTCAAATAAAAACTGGATTATTGACTTTATCTTGGATGATACTTATGGAGAGTGATGGAGATTGGCGCTTGCGCCGTTAAGGATTGAATAATTGCAATGACTCAGCAATACTTCCAGTTATTTGAGGCCGCGGCTCGAGTTGAATGGGAGTTTTTTTGTCGCCTCATGTGCCTCCTAATTAGGAAAAGCTAGCCTCGCTGGCCAGGCAAACAATATTCCCCGACGTTGACGAGCGTCGAGCATTGGTCGAAGAGCAAGTAGTTCAAGTTTGGCGAAGGCACGTGCCTATGCTGGACCAGCCTGTCATCTCACAATTCTTGTCGACGTCATGTTTGAAAAACTGCCGTCAGAGCTCCTGGAAGAAATCTGCAAACTCTCTCTTCCAGCAGAGCTCAGCAGACTCTGTCAAACCTGCCATGTGTTGGACGCGATTGCGAAACCCCTCCTTTATCGGAAAGTGACGCTTTACGCTGCATCACAGCTGGACCACTTTTGCCAAAGTGTTATAAACTCTGGCAAGCGCAAATTGCCTGGATTTATCGTGGATTTCTCTTTCATTTCGATATCAGCCAACGAGTATGTCTTTCACCATGTGCGACTATTCAAAGTTCTAATTGAAAACAGTATTCTGCTCAAAGAAGCACCCGAGTCTACGCCAGGAGGCATCTTCCTCTACGCAAACACCGATAATCGGGTTTCTCGAATGCTTGGCGTGGCTAAAAATCTACGGAAACTACAAATTCATGTTGCGATAACCCACCCTTCAGTATTCGCTGATGTCTGGAAGTGCCGCTTGCCCAAACTTCAGAGTCTAGTCATTGGCTCCTTGATTGGCCTCTACCAAAACATGGGTCCTTTTTTACAAGCTCATGGCTCCACGTTAACCTCTCTAGTCATTAATTTCTCCTCACCGGATGGGTTTGTCGTCGAAACTGTCGAGGCCATCCCCCTCCCGAAGCTGGAAAACTACAGCGGTCCAGACAATCTTCTACGCCTTATTATCAAAAGTTCGCCAGCCACGAAGTTGCAGACCATCATCGTCGAGTTTATCGATCCCGAGTACGAGCAGACATTCCGTCTCCTAGCTCAATCCTCTTCAAAATCGACGTGCCACACCCTTACCTGTCTCAAGTTGCTTCTACCAGAGCAACTCTTGATTTCTGTGGCGACACTTCTGCCAGACACGGTCAACTTGTCCGTTCGCCTGCATGAGCATATGGTACTCCCCGAGGTATGGCTCCTGTCTACCGGCCAATCGTTTTACTGAATTCCATAGACCTGGGGTCTTGACCTATTGGCTCCTTTTCGACGTCTTGAAAGCGTTGCGTTCCACAGTTGCAAAGCTATCCCTAACATCAAACTTTTCCGTGTGACTTTGGACCAGTGGGCCGAATCTGGTCCTGCGACCCTGCGGCATTTCCGCCTGAGTGAGCTATCCGTTTCGTAGCGTTGGTCTTCCATTGAAGCCTTTTCAGCGTCTGGCGGCCAGGTCCGACACTGGTACACTCATCCAGATCCAGAGAAAAAGAAATCTGTCTCGTGGATCATGGCAGAAGATGTCTCAAAGGTTGACGCATTCTTTGCGCCTCCTCGAGTCAAAGAGGTAGCATAGGAGCCGGTTTCAAAGATCTATCGCAGGAGAGAGTGACCATCTACAGACAATATTATTGGATTCTTGATATTACATTGAAGCGACAATATGCAACGTTCAACCCTTTCCAACTGTCGAACTGGCCGAAGCTCCCAAACTCGAAGTCACAGTGACGAGAGCCGGCGCTGGCTTTATAGTTATCAATGCTTGCCATCTTCCACCTCCAAGTGAAGTCATTGCTGTCTTTGCGATATCAGGTGTACTAGCCTATTCAAAGTCAGTAAAATCTCTATTGGACAGAATGACGAGTGAACGAACCGAGACAAATAGACTCGAAGAAGCAATATTGGACGATGCTAGCACTGTCAGAGTCCCAGAACCTTTTCCGCTTTTCCAGGTGACCTGCTGGAATGTAATCTGCGAAGGAATCTTAGTCACGTGTTGGCGCTCAAATTTCGAATTCAAGACATACCTGGTCTATAGTGGTAGGATTTATGGTCACGGTTACTTGATCAATACTAGACCCGGCCGAATTCGTGGTGTTTAATGCGAAAATCAATGGAGTCACAGCCACAACTGCCGGAGCAGTGAAACTAGCGTTGGCAGTATGTGAATTGTTGAGAGTCACAGATGTTCCTGACAGTTGACTCCAAGAAAACGCAAGGCCGGTAGCTGGATAGAACATGAATAGAGTTCAAACTCGAAGTCTTTGTGACATACTCGAAATCGCATTCTTGATGCTTCCTATCAGATTGACGATTCCTCCCGAGCCGACAGCAAAGTCTGGACCTGCATTGGCCACTGGAGCGAGAGCATTCACAGTCGGGCAATTGACGAGCGCAGGCTGACCGAGACCTAACGAGGACAGTCAGAACCAACTCAATGTCCGGAGAAAAAACAAACCTGGCCAAGGCGATAGCTGTCCGACGATCGGACCAGTAACGTTTTGAACGACACCTGGGGTCCCTGGAACCCAAGGTCCGCTTCCTTGAGATAGGAAAGGCAGCAGATTGAATTCGAGCGGAAGTTGAGGCGAACCAAATGTGAGAAGCTCGGGGAATATGAATCCATCAGGGCCATAAGGTGAGATATATTGACCAGCGATGATGCCATTTGGAGTCTCAACTGTTGGATTCGAAATTCGAACTCCAACTTCGCGGGTATACGGTGGCAGTCTGGACCAGGAATAAGAAGAGAAAAATAATGAAGAAATTGGATTTACTCACGTCGTCGCGCTCGAACGGAATCTAAAGTTTCCTTTCACAGCAGCAGCGCGAGGTACGACTGTTCCCCATTGCCTTTCGCTCTCCTCGCCTGTACAAGGGTCGACATCGATGGTGAAGACAGTGACCGTCGTCGTCTGGTCAGTTGTGAATCCTTCAACCTGCAAAATGTCAGGAAACTGGAAACTCGTAGGATCAGCTACTGACCCTGGTCTCAGCGATTTCACCGGCAGGATCTTTGTATAATGAGCAAGAGGATCAGTCGAGAATTGAAAGTATTGCTCACTTCCGTTAACGCCAGCCTGTAAATCGGCGATTCTAATATATGCAGGGCTCGTCCCTGGGGCTGTATAGATCCCCAAATTCGCTTCCAGGGTATATACTGCAATGAGACCATCGGACACCACTGTCCCGCTGTAGGTAATAAAGTCGCCTGGGTTCAAGTGAGACGGAGCCGCAATAGATCAAATGAATCTCTTACCGACGACCAGGGGAGCGAAGAAATTCGGATCCGGACCACCAGCAGCCACAGGTGGCGCATCAAAAGTGCTAACAAGTCCATAAATGTTCAGTTCAGCATGATAAATGTGACTTACAATGCCGACAAGGCTTTTCCAGCACCATCGACCGGTCTGTTCTTTTTTGGGCACAGAGGATCATCTGCAACAGCGGGATCTACCCTTGGGACACAGACAGGAAATCCGGTGCTTGCGACGATGCTTGGGTTGTCCGTATCAGCCGTCCAAATCGGCCAGTCTCCGTGTACTTTTCCGTAGCGACCAACTGGAGGAATGGTGTAAGATTGAGCAAGAACAAGACAATATCCACTGACCAGGATCATTGATAACTATTCGTGCACCCGTAGAAGGGTTAGCAGAGTCACCACCAACGCGTATTTCGCCTTTGTCATAGTCGATGTGTGAAATGAACCCTTGGTTGATATTTCCAAGTTCTTGGAAAATGTATACAAGTCCGGCGACGTATTTCCCACCAATGAAGTTTGCAAATATCTGAATAATTGAAGTCAATGGAGAAAGGCCTAAAGAAGTCAAGCATACCGAGGCTTCCCAGCTGACTTGAGGCCACAATGGGAGGTTGATTGTTCTGTCGGGTTTGAAAAGTTCACTCCAGGCAATGGCCGTGATTGAAGGAGTGTTGACCAAGAGATTACGAGGTATGGTAACGGTGAATCCATTCAAAGTCAGAGTTCCACCGGAGAGAACATCGGACGCATTGTTCAGAGTAGCCCTAAAGATATAATGAATGAATGTGGGGATCTGGCAGCACCAATTTACTGACCCTGTGATAACACCTGTCGCTGTATAAGGAGACGGATCGTATGGTGGTGCTGCTGATCTTGCTGGAGAGGTCAAGAGAAGACCCGCAAGAAAGAATATAAATCGCATCCTTCAAGATGAGTTGAAGTGCTCGGAACCTCTGTCCACCGCCAATTTATATCAGACCGAAATCCAAATAGAAGCTAACGAACACCTGAAACACCCTTGACGTGGCAACTCCATCATGAGATTGACAATGAGTGCTAGCGAGTCAAGGTATTGTGCAAAGCCCTATCGAAACTGGATCAGCACTCGTGAATTTGGAAACTTGGTGATGGCTTGCCGATCAAATACCTGCTGCTAGGTTTGGTCTTCAATGCATGGACTTGTTCAAGTTGTTGGATCTCCGTGCTGAATGCTGTGAATGCTGTAGCGGGCACTCGTAACCGTGAACATGGCAGACAGTCTGACGCCCCACGTCGGGTTCTGGCATTTAGTAAACAGCAAGCGGGCGGCATTGAATCGGTTTTACGCGCTTAATGGAGGGAATGACAGATAAGGTAGTATGTAAGGGCAGAGTTGCAATTGAGTTTGGGATAAATGAACTTCCTGAATGAACTTTGCCGGAGTGTCGGAAATCTATGGCCCATGGCTCTCGCGCCTCCAAGAGTTGTCGCGGCTGAATATGAACAGCTAGCAGTTGGCGGTCCAAGTCAGATCGAAGAGAGAGGAAAGAGGCAGCAAATCATCTGACCGCTGTTTCGGTTCCTTTCTTCCGCACAATCTGTTCTCTTTTTATTCGCGCCTCCCCTTACTGCTGGGCCCGTCTTTTTTTCTTCAGCAGATGTCATTCGACAGAGGCAATGTGGGCAATCTTGTGCGATGCTTCACGGGCACTACTGGGCTTGTTCTTCCCTGTTCTTCCTCGCGAATAAATCCTATGAATTCGGCAAATTGGAACAGACAAAGGACGACCTTCGACCGCCGATGATTTGGAACCGAACCTTGGGCACTCAGGGATCTACAGGTCCTCGAAAATTCAACCTTCCATACTCCAACTTTTGATCTACATTTTACCTCTTTCTTTCCTTCCTTCATTCCCAAGATCCAGTACGGGCTAGTGCCTGATGCCACCATTGCGCAATTGATAGACCAACAGGGATACGATATCTCTTTATTTTCTCGGCTTTCCTCCATCACGACGATTCGCCCGGACCCTGACGCTTTTGATCCTTTTGAACTTCTAGCGAAGCGCTTGCTCTTCATTTTGTCCTCAAAATGCGCCGACTGATACAGTCTTCAAGAATGTTTGAAATTCTGCTTGTGAGTCGTTGTCTTGCTCTTTGGAGAATGAGAATGAGAGGGACAGATAAAGACTATAGTCACAAAAATTTGACGTCGATAAATTCAAAGGTTAGTACCAGGTACAGTTCACTACTGTAAATCCTTTAAGAATGGCAGAAGCTCCGCTTCCTCCGGGGTCTTGGCACCAGGAGCCATGGTCATGAACGGTACCAGCTGGGCTAACTCCTGGAGCTTCTGACGAGTCAGATTTGGCATAGGGCCTGCGACATAAACTTTGCCCATCGGATATCCAGACAAGGCTCTTGAAGTCAAGAATCTCCTCATGGCATCCGAGTCCATCGCTTCAATTTCCATTGTAACCAGTTTAGGAGCCATGAGACGAGGGTTGTCTTTATGAAGAGGCAGTCTCCCTTGGAGGGCAGATGCCTCGAAACAGTAAAAGTCGGCCAGCTCTCCTGTTAGACTTTTATGGAACTGGAAGGTGTCGGCGTCATAAAGGAAAGTTCGGAGTAGGTCTGAACCGACCGAAGCGATTCGAAGATAAGTGAGCAAAGGCATTGAGTCGATGAACCTGACGAAAGCTCTGACGCCTGCAGCCGAATTGTGAACAGTGACACCATAAAGGGTCATCAGTCGAATGGTCGGAAAACGACCGGCGAGCTTGAGATATAGTGGCGTATAATCTCCAAAGAAATTCATCAAGGTCATGTCGAGAAGGTTGGGAGCGGAAATGTGAGAGAAGACCTGAAAGGCATATTGATGGGTAAAGTTGGCCACTACAAGAGTGTGAAGGTGTTTGAGCTCGATGGTGCCAGTGGAGTTCTGGTAAGTAGGCTGAACACAGGGACCGGCCCCGTCAAATGACAATTTCTCGAGCTGAGGGGAATCGATCAGCAGCTGGCGAAATCTGTGAACTTTTGGAGACAGTTGGATAGGAACTCGACGCAGATCGATGGTGGTGAGATTCTTTAATTTCGACTGGTCCCAGTCGAAATTGACGCCGTTAACGGAAAAGTACCTCAGAGAAGGCATCTCGACACCACCAAATGCCGGATAAATGTACCGAGTGTGACCGACTGGTTGGAAGAATTCACCAGGCCAGTGGAAGGGTTGAGCGAGACGATGAAGTTCGAATCGCGTCAAGCCCCCTGGAGCTGTGACGAGGCTGGCTTCCGACAATCGTTTAAGAACCGTAAGGACAGGTTCCCAATTTTGAAGGAGAATGATGAGCATGCGAACATGAGGTAGTTTGGGGATAAGTCTGTCCATGAAAGCATCCATATCTGCATCGCTCAATGGCTCCTTCTCGCTGTCGTTGATTCTGATGTCGAGCATAGTTTCGCCAGCGCGATCAGCCCAAGTCCAAGATCGTTCGTAAAGGGGATGATCGCGAAACCACCTGAAAAAAGACAAGTCAGAAAAAAGAGAGAATCAAAGGCGATGGAACTGACACTGCACTCCAGAGAGTGGTATCTGAGATGGCGACAAATCGCCAGTGTCTGCAGACCCAAGTCGTGTAAAGCCTGACCAGGACTCCCTGATTAGGTGACGCGACCGCCCAGATATAGAATCGAAAGATATTGGTCAAGATCTCAAGAGGGAGATCGTTGATCCTGAACAGTCGATAATAGCGAATGTTTAGATCGGCCCGCTCGTATTCGATTCGTGCATCAAGCTCGATGTCGCTCTGTTTGGTGGTCCTTTCATCCTCGAGGCCTTGGATGAGCTCGATTCGACGCTGACAATCCAATTGAAGCTCTCGAATTTTGCTGGGGGACAATATGTGTGGTTCAAAGGCCGTCAAGGTATTTTGGACGGCCTCTGGAATAGCGACCCGCTTCGTCGGATTTGGATACCCAACTGGGATTGCCCCAGTCGAGTGGTAGAAGAAGGTGTGGACCTCAGCACTGGTTAGAAAGGATTCTCCAGGCGGCGGAACTGCAACAGAGGGTAAATGGTTCATCTGGAAGCTAGATTAAAGATGCCCAAGGGGAAAAAAAATTTGACATACCTGATAAATATAAACGCAAGCGTCTGAAGGGACTTTTGTGCTTTAGCCTGGATATGGCACAATGGACTCGGCTAATCAGAGCTGCATGTTTCCTGGCTCCATCCTTCGGCTTCACCGAATACGTTTCCCCGGGTCGTGTAACGTGTCTGCTTTCCAACTCTTGCCACTTTTTTTGGAGACTATTTTGCGGCTTGAATGAAGTCGTTCTCTGTCATTGACGGTGACATGGGTCCTGGGAGGCATTGGACTCAACTCTAACGCTATTTTCCTTTCTTCAACTCTCCTTGACGATAATTACCGTGTCGTTGAACCATGACCTCGAAAACAGTATGCATTGTGCGAGAGGCGTCCGTGTCATTAGCGATGACTGTGCAACCAGATAACGATAATCTGGCGATTAGATAAGAAATTTTATCGCCTTGGTCCTTCCCGTCACGAGTAAGTCAATATTTCCTGCGCAATGGCTTTTACTGATTATAAACTTCCAGATACGTGCCTTTTGCAGGTAAAATGACTGCCGAATCCTGGCAGAATTTGTTAATAATGTGAAATCATAGATCTATGCTCGTTCTACCAGGCTCGTCAGTGTTCAGCACAACCAAGCGAGAGACGGTCCTGCAGTCCGTCCAGAAATCATGTCCATCGGTCGCTTCTCTGGACGCAGTTTGGTTGCATCTGGTCAAATGCGTATCCGTGGAGCGAGAAGCTGAACTGGCCGACGTCAGTTCTCCATTCCACAAAGCGCTGGGCAATCTGCTGGAATATGGCGACGATACCTGTCTCCCAGAGACGCGAACCCTCCTTCAGTCGGGCACCAACGTCATCTATGTCTTGCCCCGACTTGGATCCATTTCGCCGTGGTCGAGCAAAGCGACAGACATTGCCTCGCTCTGCAGTTTAGAGAAGAATATAGAGCGATTGGAGAGAGGACTTGCATTCGTTTTCACCACCACCGATAGCTCCAGCATCCAGCGCGACGACATCGAACCTTTCATTCATCTCCTCCATGACCGCATGACCCAAACTGTACACCTTTCCCTTCCCGAAGAGAAGATCTTCTTCTCCCAGAAATCCCCGAAAGCTCTTCGTACAGTCAGTCTCACTCCATCCGATTCCCTTACCCCGAAGGAAATCCTCACGCAAAAGAATCAAGAGCTTGGGCTCGCGTTGACGGCTGATGAGATTGACTATCTTGTCACAGCGTACATAACTGGAACTTCCCCAATAAACCGAGATCCCACAGATGCCGAGCTCTTCATGTTCGCTCAGGTCAACTCTGAACATTGTCGCCACAAGATATTCAATGCTTCGTGGGTCATCGACGGAATAACCCAGGATTCGTCTCTCTTCCAGATGATCCGCAATACAGAGAAGATCTCACCAAAGGGCACTATTTCTGCCTATTCCGACAATGCAGCTGTTCTCCAAGGCAGCATCGCTCCGAGATTCAGCACCAATCTCTCCGGCATGTATCATTCTCGCGCTGAGGAAATGCCGATTCTCATCAAAGTCGAGACCCATAATCATCCTACTGCAGTTTCCCCTTATCCTGGTGCTGCGACAGGGTCTGGAGGCGAGATTCGGGATGAAGGAGCTGTGGGAAGAGGCTCGAAGCCGAAAGCTGGTCTTGCAGGTTATACAGTTTCTAATTTGCTCATTCCAGGCTTCGAGCAACCTTGGGAGACCGATTTCGGCAAACCTGTTCATATCGCGTCAGCTTTGGACATCATGTTGGAAGCCCCCCTTGGAGCCAGCGCCTTTAACAACGAGTTTGGGCGACCAGCTCTTGCTGGCTACTTTCGGACCTTTTGCGAGACGGTGACCAACGAAGTTCGCGGTTATCACAAGCCCATTATGATTGCTGGAGGATACGGAAACGTTCGACCGCAATTTTCGCTCAAGTCGACCATAGTGCATGGAGCCAAAATTGTCGTCCTTGGAGGACCAGGACTTCTCATTGGTCTGGGTGGTGGAGCTGCTTCGAGTCAAATTTCGGGAGCTAGTTCCGCGGAACTGGACTTTGCGTCGGTACAGAGGGACAATGCAGAGATGCAGAGACGATGTCAGCAAGTCATCGATACTTGTGTTTCACTCGACTTGGACGAATCCGGCGCTGCAAATCCCATCCAAAGTATTCACGATGTCGGCGCCGGTGGGCTTTCCAATGCGTTACCAGAGCTTGTTCACGATTCTGGCCTTGGAGCGACGTTTGAGATTCGTGATGTCCTCGTCGCTGATACATCGATGTCGCCCATGGAGATTTGGTGCAACGAGAGTCAGGAGCGCTATGTCCTTGCTATCTCGCCAGAACAGGGCATGATGGAGCGTTTTGAGAGTATTGCAAAACGAGAGAGATGCCCATTCGCCATCGTCGGGGTCGCTACGGAGAAGGCAGAGCTCATCGTCACGGATAGGCTTCTCGGACAAGATGTCATTCGACTCAAAATGTCGACTCTATTCGGAAAACCCCCCAAAATGTCTCGAAATGACACGACTAACAAGCTTGACCTCCTTCCTTTTGACACATCTCTCTCGAAATATATCCCGCCACCGGTTCCAGACATCATCTCAGAGGTAGCGCACCGAGTTCTGCGTCTCCCGTCTGTCGGTTCAAAGTCTTTCCTGATTACTATCGGCGACCGCTCCATCACTGGGCTTGTCACTCGCGACCAAATGGTTGGCCCTTATCAGATCCCTGTCGCGGACGTCGCTGTAACTCGATCTTCTTATGGCTTTGGCGTAGTTTGTGGTGAGGCTATGGCCATGGGTGAACGAACCCCGATTGCTCTCGTCAATCCTGCAGCTTCTGCTCGAATCGCAATCGCAGAATCTCTGACGAATCTTGCCGCTGCTTCTATCGGCGACATTTCCAAAGTCAAGATCAGTGCGAACTGGATGTGCGCCGCGTCAAAGGCTGGAGAAGGAGCTGGGTTATACGAAGCTGTCAAGGCTGTCGGAATGGACCTTTGTCCGAAATTGGGTGTTGGGATACCTGTCGGCAAAGATTCAATGTCCATGTCGATGAAATGGGAAGAGAATGGCCGACAGAAGCAAGTCAGCTCTCCTCTGTCGCTCATTGTCACAGCTTTCGCTCCGGTCATCGATGTCGGGGCTACATGGACTCCTCAGCTTCACTTTGAACTCGGTGAACCGACGGTTTTGGTCTTTTTCGACCTGGCGGGTGGGAAACAGCGGATGGGTGGTTCAGCTGTGGCGCAAGTGTTCAAAGAGATTGGACATGAAGCACCAGACGTCGACGATGCTGCAGTCTTGAAATCTTTTCTTCATGGCTGTCAGACTGCGAAGCAAAATGAACCGGGTCTTGTTCTCGCCTACCATGACCGTTCGGACGGTGGTCTTTTTACCACTGTGGCGGAAATGGCTTTCGCTGGCAGAGTTGGTGTCGAATTATCCCTGGACACCCTTCGTTCAGCAGAAGACCCTGTCGCAGCGCTTTTCAACGAAGAGCTCGGAGCTGTTTTCCAGATTCGTCGCAGTCAGCTTTCGGTGCTCATGTCGCTCTTCTTGGAGGCAGGTTTCCCTTCGACATCAGTGCATGTCATTGGTCGCGTCACGGAGGAACAATCGTTCAAAATCATTCACCAGTCGACTTCTATCTTCAGCAGCACTCGAGCTGAATTGCAAAAGCTATGGGCTGAGACGTCCTATATGATGCAATCGCTCCGTGACAATCCTGTATCAGCGAAGGAAGAGTTTGATCTCGTTACAGACGACTCGTACCAGGGCATCTTTTACGACCTCAGCTTTTCATACATTCCGACCCCGGTTCAAGATTTACGACCGAAAGTCGCTGTTCTGCGAGAACAGGGGGTCAATGGTCAGGTGGAACTGGCTTGGGCGTTTACAGCTGCTGGGTTCGACGCTATCGATGTCCACATGTCCGAGATTCTCAGCGGCGCAGTCTCTCTTCGCGATTTTCGAGGTCTCGCTGCCAGTGGAGGCTTCTCTTATGGTGATGTGCTTGGTGCTGGAAAAGGATGGGCGCATTCGGTTCTGCTTAACGAGACTGCCAGGACAGAGTTTTCGGAATTCTTCCAACGCAAAGAGACCTTCACTTTTGCGGTGTGCAATGGGTGCCAGTTCCTCAGTCATCTCCGACATATCATCCCTGGGGCACAGGACTGGCCTGATTTCAAACCGAATCGCAGCGAAAGATTTGAAGCACGAGTTTCGATGGTGGAAATTGTCGATAACGAGACGACGGGTCAGTCACTGTTTCTCCGAGAGATGGTGGGATCCAAGTTGCCTGTGGCTGTCGCTCATGGTGAAGGTCGAGCTTCATTCGCTTCTGAGGATCAGATGCGCTCGGTCGAGTCTCAGGGACTTGTTGCTGTTCGCTATGTCGATTCGAAGGGATTACCGACGGAACATTATCCAGAGAATCCCAACGGCAGTCCTGGCGGTATCACTGGAGTGCAAACATTCGACGGTCGGGTTTTGGCTCTTATGCCTCATCCTGAACGTGTTACTGCGCTCGAGAGCAACAGCTGGTATCCTTCTTCGTTCAAAGAGGACTGGCAAGGGACTGGTCCTTGGTTCAGGCTTTTCCAAAGCGCAAGGAAATGGTGTAGCAATTAGATATAGTAGCAGATAGAATTGTCTTTCGAACAATCGTGTAACTAATGTATAAGCAAAATGTAGTCTCGAATTTGCCGTAGAAAAGAATCTGAGCCGTGGGCAACTTCCTTTCCTTGTTCTTCTACACGACGACCTTTTCATCCAACAATGCCCTTGTCTTCAACGCAGGAAAGCTCCAAGGCTCTCCTTACTCAGTTCGACGGTTGCGTCTTCAGTCCCGGCTGAACCTTTTGGGAGAGAGGAAAGTTGAGAGAGAGGAGAATTCGCCATCGGGATCGGGCCAGCTGCTAGTTTCGTGGCGACGAGCATCAATACCGACAGGAAGGAAGGAACCGAGACGAGGGTTAACCGTCCCGGTCCACGCGACAGTGGTACTGTTATCCAGATCCCGCAAACCGCAGCAGTCGACTTGAACCAATATAAATGATGCTGGGAGCTACTAGAACTCCAATCAATTTCTCGTCGAGTAAGACCAAAGTAAGACTTTTTGTTTTGAATCCCTGGAATCGATGCTGAACGTTGGCAGAAAAATGGTCTATATGCAGCAGCCAATTGCTTGTCCAATCGAAGCGATACCTACAGAAATCCTGCAGCGCATCCTCTTGGAAGCTTGCCAAAGCTACCCAGAGCCTAGCGCTCTAGATGTACGAGCCTTCCGTTGGGACGTTGGAAAAGTATGCAGTCGGTGGCGAGCGGCGGCGACATTTCCCGACATGTGGACCGATTTCCATCTCTCCATCTGCCTAAAAGACCGCGAAGAAGCGATGATGAGCCTCCGTTCACCTCGATGTCTGCACACTATGAAGCTCCCTTGCCCTCAAAATCCTCAGAAATCCTAGAAGAGCATCTGCTTCGCTGCAGCAATTCCGCCATTTCCGTCGTCATTCGTTATTTCGACTCGTGGGGCAATGGAGATGATAGTGATACACCAGACCTTGGTTTCCAGCCACAAGTTGCCGAGCTCATGGCGGTCGTTGGTGCTTATTCTGAGCAATGGAAAAGAGCCGAAATTCATATACAGAATATACCGATGAGCCAGACCTTGTTCACGTAGGTCAATGGTCGCCTTTCGTGCTTAGAGACGCTGGAATGGAGCTATTTATCGGATACCTTGCCTACTGGTAGCACTCTCGTGGCTCCTAACCTCTGCGACCTTTCCTTATCCAGAAGGTCATTCAATATACGATCGTTTCCTCAGTGGGGTCGGCTACAACGAATCACTCTTTCTCCTCGAATGCTTGACGGGCTTCGCATCCTACAAGGGTCTCGTCAATTGCGGAAGCTGACAGTCATTCTGGATGACCACCACAACACTCTTCAACCCGAGCTCAAATTCGCCCATCTGCATGTCCTTCACTGCCCTTCACCTTTTTTGGATGCTTTTTTGGAATTACCGCAGCTCGAAGAGCTGAATCTGAATCCAAGCGGCCTGGGCCCTGGGCACAGCGATAATCTCGTTGCCGTACCAAAGTTCATCCAGCGTGTATCTCCCCAAATCAGGTCCTTAATTTTGCCTGAACGACGCCAGTTCAGCATCGTCGACCTTTTTCATACTCTGGATATGTTGCCGGGCTTACAGATCCTGCATTTCCGTGGGACCTTCCGCGATTGGTGGAATGATCTCATGGATTATCTGTGTGTCGACCCGAATCAACTGGATCGTGCTCGACTGCCTCAGTTGCAACATATTGTAATCGAGACGACCGAGGAAACAGAAACTTATCGCTGCATCGAAATGATTGAGTCACGCTTTTCCTTGCGGTATGACTTTCCTCGTCTCAAATCAGTAGGCTGGTTGCACTTGTGGGCGAAGAAAGAGGTGCCGGAGGTGGTTCAAGTACGTTTCGAAGAGTTGAGACGTCAAGGGTTAAGCGTTTGGAAGCTATGGTCTCGTTTGTCGTCCCGTTGGTGAGCAGTCTTTCTCTCACCTTACATGAGCTTCACCGGCTAATCAATCTCAAGACAGACTCTCAGATAATAATTTTGCTAGAAGGCCGAGTTGTCTTGATGACTCCCGATATATTTATTATTCCAAAATTGCCATTTAATCTCAAGCCATGAAGAACAAATTCAGATCGCAGTCAGGTCATTCCAGACTCCAGAGTCACGGTTCTGAACTTGATATGGAAGAGATACACTTCACTGAAAGCAAGAATTGCGCCTTGAGGAACTTGGATATGTCGTTTGAGAATCCTCAGAAAATAGAACGCAATTTTTAGTATGACAATGGCATTGCTGTGGCAGTTTGGTGCAGGCGTTCAGCGCGAGCGCCTGCTCTCAACTGCTCTTTTTGTCCGCTCTGTGACGTCACAGGTTCAAGTCCTAATATGCATCCACTTTGGGCAGTCTGATGTTCCGCTCATTGCTGGTTTACGAGCTCTTAGTCGTTGGTCAATCGCGAAGATTCCATTGCTATCTAGAAACTAGGTAGATAGAAACGGATAATCTTTTCAACCAACCTGCGCTAATGAACGATAAGTGCAAGGTTTTATCAAAGCTGTATGACAGGTAGTCTGTCCGGGGTCCTGTTCAGAACCGATTGAACCCGAACCGAACCCGAACCTGAACCGGAGGTTCGACCACGTGCCTGTACCTGAACCTGAACCTGAACCTGATGTTCAGGTTCGGGTTCAGAGAAATCCCCAGACTTGTCGAACATCTCGAACCCGGTTCGAACATGGTGCACCCCAAGTTTTGGCTGGTCTAAGAACTGGATCAGTTTTGAAGAGTTCAACAGAAAACAAGATGCACGTTATAGTAAGCAGACTTGACTGTTCACCGAGTAATTCGAACTTCGCTGATCTAGATCTTTGCGCAGCTTCCGGTGGCGACTCGGCAAGTCTACATCTCTCAATTTCAACATTCTTTCTATCATGTATGCTTGCTCATTGAGCACAACAACCCTGGCCATTACAGCCAATTATATTCATTCCATTTCCAATGTCTGTTATCACTTCTCCATTCTAGGACTTGATACATGTTTCCCTTTTTTCTCTTTGTTAATGGTTTCCCATGTATATGGCTGTAGTATAAAAAGACTATGAATTCTCTGTGGTAGAGTAGAATCTCCCAAGCTAGTCTCACAGATGCTAAACAGCGGGGTTTGAAATAAAACACACATGACGTGATCATGCACGTGATTGCTGATTTCAAATTTGCCCCCAAGTCCATTTGGAATGCTAATTGAGCTGAAATTCACTTTACACTTCTCATTTCCACATTTCCTATGGTTAGGTATTATACTTTCAACAAACAGTATCCTACTTGAGGTTACTCCAAGTTGGCTTGATATGGTTGATGGGAGCATGGGTGCAAGAAACAAAGCTTGGGCTGCCCAAGGACTAAGGCATACCACGGATGCGGATGTTTGCCCGGATATCCGCGGAAACATCCGTGAAAATATCCGCAGATGTGGCTGTGCTGAGTCATCCGCATCCGCGGGTGCGGATGCTTGCGGATGCGGAGATGATTTTCAAATAATTTCAACTCTGATTCTTGATTATTTATTGACAAAGTGAACTTGATACAGGTATTCAAAGGGTATTACATAGTAATTATACTGATTAATGTTCACTTCCAAGGATGAAACTTGTTCAATTGGCAATAAAAGACTCAAACATCTGCGGATATCCGTGGATATGACTGTGGGAACATCCGCAGAGCCGGATGCGCCCGGATGCGGAGCTCAGTTTCAGAACAAACAATATCCGCAGAGCCGGATGCGGATGATCCGCGGATCCATCCGTGGTATGCCTTACCAAGGACCAGACTTCAATTTTGAAGAGACTTTCATGTTGGTTGAATCTATATAACATATCACATTTGTAAGATATATACATTTTACTCCTGAACCTGGTTCGAACCTGAACCAAACATGAACCCAAACCTTTTGAACCTGAACCTGAAGTTCAATCACGTGTCTGAACCTGAACCTGAACCTGAACCTGATGTTCAGGTTCAGGAGGACCCCTGATAATGGGAGTAGTGGTTAGATCCAAAATCACCCGATTTTTGCGATTTTTGTCCGAACCAAAATAGCGGTTTTCGGCTGGTTTTTTGTCCGAACTCGGAGCCAACCTGCGCCAAGGCCCGTTTTTTGTCCGAACCGGCGATCTACCCTCCAAAAAATCGCTAAAATCGCTAAAAATCGCCAAAAGGCTCCCGGAGCATTGCAAACACTTTAAAACGCCTTGAAACACAGTAATATTACCTTTAAATATGAAATAAATATTATTATTCCTCCTCTGCTTCAACATCGTCCTGTTTCTGTTTTTGGAACAGCTTCATGGCTTGGATGAACTTGGAATGGTCTTTCCGCAACACCGGCAGTTTCCACGCAATAAAATCCTTGACTGATAGATTTGGCAAGGGAAGGAAGGAAGGAAGGAAGTAAAAAGCTAGCAAGCAAAATAGAAGGAAATCAGAGGCAGCAACAAGAACCAGACTCGAGATGTTGAACGGATACATCAGCTGCATTAACCAGTACACTATTAAGCTTTATGAAGTCACGTATATGGGTGTAACATATTTGTAAAATTGGATGTCCCGGCGCCATTTTTTGTCCGAACCTGGATCAAAGTTTGGCGCTTTGGACCGTCATTTTTGTCCGAACTGGATCTAACATTTTCAAAATTTCGCTCAAAATTTGTCCGAACTAGGATCTGTACCCCACGCCTATAAGCAGGGGTCCTGGTTCAGGTTCACCAAAAAAGTGCCCGAACCCGAACCGAACCGAACCCCGGACAGACTAATGTCAGGGTAAAGCAAGGGCCAGATTAGTTATCTAGTCCTCGGTATTAGAGACGGCTGTAGACTTCAAAATCTTCGGGAACCACGAGCCGATATCTAGGGCGAACACAAGGAGAATGAATCAAATTGACAGCGGATCTGTAGGTCTTGGTGTCCACTTTTTCGACTTTATGGACACCAAGCTCCTCTTGGATGTGAATTGCACTGTCGAACATCTGGTTGACAGAATGGCTCGGTCGTATATTAGGATCGAAGGACCAGGCAGCTGGAGAATGGAGATTTGATCTGAATTGTATTGGAGATGTGCGAGATATTGAAAGAAAGAAGCCAGAGCCTGCATTATAGCGACGATTGATTGTCGAATATTCGTAAGTTTCCAGTTGAAGATGTGGACCTTGAGGAGCACCGTGCGATGAAGGAAAGATGTTGCACCGACAGCTCGAGCAAGATGGACTGTCGAATGCATAATGACGAGGGTTACTGATGCTCGAACAGAAAGGCGAATCGCGTGGAAAGTTCTTAATGAAGGCTGAGGACAGCAGAAGACGGCCGTCGCTCTGCGAATATTTCACCAAAAGGGACATCAAGAGAACAATGTACTCACCATTCGGACGCGCATTTTTCCTCTGCTTTCAACGGCACATTCCGGGCTCGAGCGCTTCTATCTGCATGGACCAGTCAATATTGGCGACGGAATCAGATGGAGCCAATGCGACCGAGGGTGCTGGCGGTATGGGAATGGACCGGGTCATCTGAGAGAACATGGAAGAAAGAGAAAGAGCAGGGGATGGTGGCAGATCTGGAGGTTTCAGTGGATATGTGGACAACATTTGCTGGTCTGATGAACAGCGATTGTTGAGAAACAATGACCGGTCTTGCGCTTTCAAGAGGTGAAACTGGCTGAGGATGGACTTCCATCTTGCTGGTTGTTTTGAAGATACGAACAATGGCCTTTTTGACGAATATCTCCTGGTTAACCATGACGGTGGCGGCGGCGAAATTTGGTGTCACAGGTTGTCACGCTCGAAGATTTCAACTCACGACTGCATTATACTGTCTCCAGCCTCAAGCCACAAACAACGAGCACGTCAGACGCTATGCACTCCAGAGCTGCTTTCTCAGCCGTATTTCTCATTCACCGAACTCAACAACCGCATAGCCGTTCGAACAGGCTAATGACCCCCGAGGGAACGGTATAAAAAGATCAAGCAAACTAGTGAGACAGCCAACATGGCTCTCAAGAACATTATTCAACTCGGAGTAAGTCCTCTCTCTTCGCAGAGGTCACTGGCTGATCTAGCAGGCGGCAGGTACAGTCGGAAAGCCAGTTCTCGAAGCTTTGGTCGCTTCAAAAAAGTTTAATGTCACTGTCGGCACTCGCGATGCCTCTAATGGCTCCTTTCCGGCCAAAGTCAAGGTCATCAAGGTCGATTATTTGTCCCATGATGGTCTTGTCGATGCTTTCAAGGGCCAAGATGCTGTTCTGATTACATTGGGAACATACAACCTAGACTTGTTGGAAAAGATTGAGATGACTATTATCGATGCAGCTGTCTCAGCTGGCGTCTCTCACATCATTCCTTCCCACTTCGGCAGGCAAATCCCTTGGATTGATATTTTTCCTTCAACTTATATTTCATAGTGACCTTATATCTCATCCATTCCCTGTCATGGAACCCAAGTCAAGGATTGAGAAATATCTTGCCAAACTAGCTTTGCAGGCGAAAATCAACTTTACCTCATTCGCCACTGGACCTTTTTTTGACTGGGGTAAGTGTTATGTTTATATAACCCGTCCCCGTTTCTCATTGCTAGAACAGGGCTGACGACTGGATTCATTGGGATTGACCTTGTCAACAAGAAGGCTGTCTTGGTCGATAATGGTGACCAGAAAGTCAATGTTACAAGTGTCCCAACAATCGCAGCTGCAGTTCTTGCGGTCTTGTCATCCCCAGAAATCCTAACGAACCGAGTGGTCAAGATTCAAGATTTCTTCCTCAGCCAACGAGACATTCTTCAGGTGGCCGAGGAAGAACTCAGGACCAAGTTTGAGGTCACGCATGTCAGTTCGGCAGACCTGAAACGCAAGTACTACGAGGCGGGTTTCGCTGACTGGGATCCGATAACTGTTTTCTGCGCTTATCAAGGCAGAGGTTTGGGGTCCAGACAGTCCTTCTGCTTGGGGAGTATATGATGACAGTGAACCTTTGGGGCTTTTGCCCAAGAATTTGAAGGACGAGGTCGTTAAGATCATTGCTCAGATGAAACTAGGGCCTGGAAGTAAATGAACTTGTTCAAAAATTAGGCGCCATTGCTTCATAATGAACCACTTTTCTTCCACGTATTATCATGATCACATTCCACAACATGTGCCTTCAAAGATTCCTCAAGTCGTCTCCCGGATTAACGACTTTCAACTGACCTCTGAGCAGAAATATCGGCAGATTTGAGCAGAGGCTGTCAAACCTGTGCCATGAAGTCGGCGTAGCTTCAACATTGGATTATTATTGGACGGTTATTGACCCTGGCGGATTGGAAAGTTCTTGCTGTCGAGGAGCCGGAAGGAAGGAAGGAAGGATATTCGACATGGTACGCCGGATTGGCTCCTCGTGGTTCGCACTGTCATTAATAATCGACTCCTGGCGGCGACGAGACGCACCGGGTTATTAATCAATATCATCCGCCTTTTCTATATTCCGCTGCACGGAGACTTTGAGAGGCCGATAGCAAGCCTTAGGGATAGGTTCGGATTTTCTTGTGCTTCTTCCCGATTGGGCCTGCAATGTTAGCTCCCCGAAACCATCCATAGAATAATTATGTAAGCGGCCCCCCCAAGATAATGATGGCGAAGAAAGGCGAAGATTTGGGCAAGCCATTTCTTATCCTATCCATCAGAACTCATCAGAATGCATTGGAAGCAACAATTGATGAAATTCGAACTTCTGCGCTGAATCGGAACTCGGATCTACTCGGATAGGCTTGGAAGTTGGGAGCCTGCCCTGATCTGCGTGCGAATGACTGATGGTACGCTGATGGTGGAAGTTGGAATCCTTGATGATTGTCGAGAAATCGCGATGCATAAGAGAAGGACGAACTGAAGTTGTAGAAGACATCAGCTGGCATTGAGCTGCTGTACATTTCAAAGTCGTGCGGTCACGAGACTTTGAGCCTTACATATTCTGATTCGTCGAAGCGGAAGGTCGCTTCCACTCAAATATGATATTCGCGACGTCAACGAATCGATTTCGGCGGCCCTGCGACTACTATTTTACCTGACCGACTGGTCGTCGTTTTCTGAATCTCCTTTTCCCTATGGACGATTGGAAGGCTCTTGACCCTCAGTTCGTAAAGGACATTCTTCAAGTCCAGGCCACCCTTCCTCACTATCTCTGGTGTCTCCAACGTCCGTGACCTTGGAGCATACACATCGTCCGTTTCGTCGAATGCAAAGACACTTTCTGGATACACTTTTCGCTCGGCTGAGATGACTGGAATCACAGAACGAGGTATGTGGCTCACCGTACTGCATGAGACTATTCATTGAACGATATCTAGGGAAGGAAGAGCTCAAATACCAGGGCATAGCCAAAGTCTTTGACCTAAGATCTGATGTCGAAATCGAAAAGTACGAAGTACCGCTGCCCTCGGTAGATGGCGTCGAAATCGTCCATACACCAGTATTCAAGACAGAAGATTACAGCCCTGAAGCCATGGCAAGAAAGTATGTTCCTCATGACCCATGTTCAACTATCGTTCTGAAAACTTTCTCCTAGGCGTAACCAGCTCTATACAAGCGGGAAAACAGAAGTCAGTCGCTGCTACGAGAATGGGATATTACACCAAGCTGATCTTTCTACAAGGCCTTTCTGGAGCTCTACTTCCAAATCCTCGATATCTCTTGGCTGCATTGCTGTTTGAAAACAGCTCGCAGGCGTCAGCGACGAAGACGTTGCAGACGATTATGCACTGACTCGTGTTGAGAGAGAGCCTTAGAGAGCCATGATCATGGAGTAAGCTCTTTCTGGATTTTCCTCATGCATTTCTGATCCAGCATCAGACGGATCTCAAAGCAACCTCTTCTCACATCGAACAAAGATGCAGCCTTGAACCTGTTTGCCGGTTCGTTTGGACTTTTAGTTCCATGACACTTTCTGATTCATTCTTGTCAGATGTGAAACAATGCTTGCCTTTCTCGCTGTCCTGCATGACAGGTATGGAGGCGCCGAGGGATATGCGAAAGTCGTCCTGGGTCTCTCCGACGACGATCTTGTTATCATTCGGCGAAATCTTCTGGTTCATCCTTTGTAACTATAAACGCTAGTCTGTAGCCTCATTTCAACGTCGAAGTTTTGTATCAGTACTCATGTTGCGACGCTCGAGTCGTCACGTGCAGCTTGACTTGTTCTGCTCTATCCCTCACGGGCCTCACCCGCCGTTTGGCCAGGCTCCCACTGCTTACAATTCCGAGGGTGCGAATTCCACTTGCATCCCAATTTCCAGTTGTTTCAGCTGCTAGAAGTGACGGGATCCTTTCAACGGCCAAGCTTGATTCACTTTGCCTCTGGCAAAGGCGATGAGCACTGTCTCAACTATTCATGGACCTCCATGGAATACGGCCCTGATTTGTCTGCATTATGTTTCACAATGAAGGCCTCGAGGATGGTTGGCTCGCGCTTAACACGGCTTTTCCGACACATACGGCAGAATCACGGCATTTTCCCACCATTCTGAGCGCTACATTGACAATTTGGAAGCGTTTCGTCGTGTTTCATCACAGCGTTTCCTTAAACGGAAAGTCGGCCATGAACGAGTCCGATGAAAACAATCAGGATTTCCACAAAAAGACTTTGAAAAATGGTGACATTTTTGCACTGCTTCGCTCTGCATTTCGGTTTTTTGGTCTAGCTAGCGCCCTCGAGCATTGTCGGCATCGACATTAGGAACGGGCGCGCTACCCAGAAACGGCGGATGTCTGTTTCCGCCCGAGAGCCATTTGGGTACAAGAGCGTCGGTCTGTGAGAGACTTGATCTATCAGCATCATCATCCCGCCATCTCTCATTCCTCCAGAGCAACATCTCTCAAGTCAACATGAACAGCTGGAAATCCAACCTTAGCGCTGTGATCCCCGGCAGACTCTTTCTGGGCAAGTGAGTAAATCAGATTCACTTTGGAAAAATCAGCACTGAGTTCGGATTATAGTATCACGGCAGCGCGATCTTCTCGTTCACTGGCTGAACACAGAATCACGCATATATTGACCGTCTGTGCCGATGAAATCCCTGCAGAGGGCTTCAACTCTGGCATAAGCCATATGCGGATTAACGTCGAAGATGTCGACTATGCAGATCTTTTGATCCACCTGCCTTCTGCAGTACAGTTCATCGACCAGGCCATGAAGAGTGGCGGCGTGGTTCTTGTACACTGTTTGCACGGTATCTCACGAAGTGCCGCAGTAATGGCGGCCTACGGTAAGTTTTCACACTGATCAGCCTGAATGACTTTGCTCACTTTCACATAGTCATGTGGGCTCGCAGGATGAATGCGACCCAGGCCCTAGATTTCGTTAGATCAGGTCAGTGCTTTTTCTCTATTCGTGTCTGCTTTCTAAGCAATTTTACGCAGTTCGCGATACTATCTGGCCCAATGCCGGTTTTCAAGAGCAGCTTGTCCTCTTCGAGCTCTGTCAATATCAGCCGAGTCCGTACAACGGCATCTATGCTAGTTGGAGGACACGACTGGATCGTCGACTTGCTTCTGCT
The DNA here is from genome assembly GCA_029320655.1 of Mycena floridula. Classification (NCBI taxonomy): domain Eukaryota; kingdom Fungi; phylum Basidiomycota; class Agaricomycetes; order Agaricales; family Mycenaceae; genus Mycena; species Mycena floridula. Next base: position 186,258 of record JARIHS010000089.1, on the reverse strand, counting down.
GGTTTCCGCTGAGTATCCAGTCTTGATCTTTGGCTCCCTTCCTTCATCTTTATTTGTTATTAATATTTCTTTATTTCTCTCTTCTTCAATTTGTTTTGGGTTACATAGATTTTCTCTTGGGCTGTAGATTTCGGCTTTTTTGTTTCTTGTTCTGTTCAAACTTTTGGCTCTTTTAATCTTCATTTCTACTGTTTCTTTTGCACTTCTTCTCTTCTCCGGGCGTGCTCCCTTTACCTTTTTTTGCGGGCGCGCTTCCCACTTTGTCAGGCCAGACTTTTCCTTTCATTCGCGTCTGAGCCGTCTGTTTTGATTTCGCATTGCGAGCCTGACCGTTTCCTTCCAGACTTGGTGATATCCCAGTCGTTGGATCATTGTTCCAAGTTGTCCTGGCCGATTCAGATCCTGAAGATTCAAGACAGTCCAATACCTGGAAGATCTCAAGAACGTCTAAAAGGTCAGAATAGTATGCCGCCCATATCACATTAAAGGTCAGTTCGGGTGGCGTCCGTGTTTTAACCACGGCTGCCCGCGGGTCATTTTCACGGCCATGAAAATGGCCCGCAATGATGCTTTATCTTGGCGGCCGGGAAAACAAAAAATGTTTGCCGGCCGCGAACATTTGGGCGAAGATTCCCACCGCAAATGTCGGCCGGATCGATTTTCGCCGCGCTGCTCACGGCCGGCGAAGATTTTTTTTTTCTCCAGCCACCAAGATAAAGCATTATCGCCGGTCATTTTCACGGCCGTGAAAATGGCCCGCGGACCGCCATGAACGCTGACCAAGTTGACTTCAAGGGTTCGGATTGGATTTTAACAACGCTTCTGCGATGAACACGCAAAGGACAAGAAAGTCGCCAAACCCCGGAATATCAGAGCATGAATAATTGGTTTCAAGTGCATTTGACTTTCGAATTTGACACAAACTCGGCCGTTTAAAGACTACTGGCATCGACATAGGCAATACTTTCATGACATAAACTCGGCCGTTTAAAGACTACTGGCCGCCTGCACGCATAAACTAGGCGAAAGAAACATCAAGATTCAAAGATAGTCAAAAATGAAGTCGCAAATTTTCGTCGCATCAGTACGCACCAAGAGGTTGATATCGGTTGTCGTTTCTACAATTTCAGCGGACTGGAAATAATGACACCTGATGTTGCTTGGACGACCTCACACACGTCGCACAAGGGTTAGTAACTGGCCTCGAATAACCAACTTTTTTGCGCGGGTTACGGCTCAGTCTAAATGACATCATGGTATCAGTTTACCTTGATCTGCAAGCTACGCGGGGTCGCCAAGACGACTTGAAACTCGTTAAAATGTGACACGAAATACAAGCGAAATAATCACCGTCCGAACCAATCATCATGGAATCCCCTCCCTTCCACGCTTTTACCGACCTCTCTGAAAGCTTGGGTCTCTCCGACACTGCTATTCTCAACTCGAATAACAGAGGCACCTCATTTCCCGAATCCAGCGATGTTGTTGTAGCAGGTGCAGGCATTCACAGTCTTATTTACTCTATCCATGCGAAGAAGACATCTCCGAAGACCTCCATCTCCGTCTTTGAAAAGTTGTCCAGTCCGGGATACAAAATCGGCGAGAGCACTCTGACGACTTTCAACACCTGGCTCAAAGCTATCGGCCTTCATGCACCTCTGCTTCTCAGACTCTTTGGAGTTAAAGATGGTCTCGCATTCTATTACTTGGAAAATCACGACGGGACCAGTGCTGAACAGTATACCGAGTTTTGCGCAAATGGTCCTCCAGGCGACTTTGTTCCGACTCTCCAGGTATGACAACGTTCATTTTAGTGACTTGATGCTAATCAAAGACTCCAGGTCGAGCGCAAAATCAGCGAACTTCTCCTTTCGATGGTCGCTCAACGTCTCGGTGTTAATGTTTATCACTGCCACGCTGTCGACATTGACCAAACGACTCTCGCTGAGCGCGACTGCAATGTTCTCGTCAGAGACATTGAGACAACAGAAGAGCGTAGTATTCATTCCAAGCTCGTCGTTGATGCTACCGGTCGCTTCCGTCGATTCGCAAGCAAAGAAGCTCGAGTGAAGCGATTCGAAGGCGTACGTCCTGTTCAATTCCATTCTATCCTATTCCTTACCAAAGTCCAGTGGAACACTAATGCCTTCTGGGCTTACTTTGAAGCCGACGACGAGTCGACCATTGATTTCAGAAACTACGAGACATGCAATACGACCCATTTGTGTCTGCCAGAAGGCTGGGGCTGGGTTATCCGCTTGCCCTGCTGGGAAGGTTCTGCTGTGCCAAATTTGATGGATATGATTTCATATCTCCTGGAGCTGAACGACGCTGGTGTTCCATCTGACGAATATCGTGAGTGTTGAATTCTTTCTCAGTTGCTTGTCTAACACTGCTGTTCAGCCTGCTCCGAAGCCCTTGCAAAGATGTTCAACCTCAAATTCCGATGGGTCGTTTCTATCGGGTTTGCCCTTCGCACCGACGTCGTCTACCCTTCCGACATGTTACAGTATGGCAGCAGAGAGGCAGAACAAAAGTTCAACTACATCTGCTCGCGCTACAACAAACTTTCATCCTTCATGAAACATCACCGGCTCATTCAGAACCTCTATGGTCCTGGAACAACCTGGTACCTTCGGAAACATCTCGCATACCAGAGTTCCAGAGTGTCAGGACCAGGATTCGTTGCTATTGGAGATGCAACAGCTTTCACCAACCCGCTGTACAGTCCTGGTATCAATGCCAATATGGCGACATCTGTCTACGCAGCAGAACTTACTCCAAGGCTTATCCAGGGACTTGAGACGTCAGAACAAGTCTTGCAGCCCTATGAAGACTTTTGCGCTTCACGGGCCGAAGCATTGCATCGGATGAATCGCTTCAACTACCTTTGTATGCGCTCGAAGGAGCTTGGGCCTATCGGTCCGATGTGGCAGTATCTCTGCGGGACCGGAATGAAGCCTTGGCAGAAACTTCGTCAATACACTTTCGAGAATGTCAGCGAAATCGTCTGTGCTTGGGATTGGGGCGCTCGGTGCGTTTTCTTTCTTTTTGTTCTTCCCAACCTTTACTGAACAATACTCAGGGAAGAACCATATATCAAGTTCGCAGATAAAGTCATTGCGCTGCTTGAAGGGCTCTCGAGTGAGCCCGTTGCTCCCGAGGTCATCCAACAGGTTCTAGAATTATCTCAGTCCGAGTCTCGCAAGATCATGGGCAAGGGCGATGGGCAATACTTCAATCGATGGTCTGGCTTATTGCGCTTCTACGACGAAAATCTCCAGTATCACACTGACAAGAACTGGAAAGACATTCTTGCGAAACGATGTGGACAATGTCGGAATTGGCGGCTTTTGCGAGCTGATTGGCAAGTCTGCATGACCTGTGGGGCGAAGCAGAGTCAGCAGGAATGCGAGATGGTCATTGTTGAACCGGTCAGTATTCTTGCAGTTGTTGTTTCCCAGCGCTCATTGTTTTTGATAGTATGGTGCCGATGTACCAGAGACTATCCTTCTGGCACCGAGTCATCCCTCAGAACCGGAGATCCAGGGATTCTTGCACACTCTCGTCAACTTGGTCAATATGCGACTCCAGCTTTTGTGGTGATTTGGGAGTCTCTCAAGATTAATTTATTCGTTTAATCTATTCATTCAATTATGTGCATTTCCCATGGCAATGCAATTGTATTTGTGCGCATATAAACCGGGGGTTTTTTTTATGCATATAGTCCGACCTTTTGCCGGTCGGAACCCCTGAAATATATTTCAAGTTGGTATGAGACTGCGCGTCTCTGCCGTACTCATTCGCTACCTTCTCGCACTTCAAAAACTGCAGTCCGACGCTCGGCTTGACGTTTGACAAGGTCGAAAAACGCCCTAGCTGAGGCTAGGCTAGGTAGTACAACTCGAACGGGAACCTTTACGTGTTTCTTCGGAACAATCAGCCTGGCGAAGACCCACGCGTCAATATCAATTTCGTGTTTGCAAAGCATTTACGCAGTATGCAGCATACCGCGTGTATCATTTAAATGTTATGAAGCTCGCTGGAGTGTTTGAATTGTGCCAATATTTTGTGTGGCGTAACTAACAGCTGTCTCCGACGCTGTGGAACACAAATAACAATCAATATAAGTTTGTTCCTGGCAAGATGTAGTGTCTCCTCTCCTTTGAACCAATTTAAAAGAACTGCTATCTTCCATAGATCAAATTATCTCCATTGTGTGATCTTCTTTCTCTTTGCTTCCTTGAACCGTGAAGGTCTTCTCAGCAATTCAAACACTCTAGCATGAATCAGCATCAGAACATCCGAATGGTATAATCTGATATTCTGTATACGGAAGGAAAGTTTGGCAAACCCGAAAATGATGTCTGCGAAAAACAGTGCGCCACAATCTCATAGATATAGTAACAAGAGTAGTAGGTAAATCAAGTGTATATATTCTGGGTATTCATTCGGGTCACCGGGGGATCTTCTCGTACGTCATTTTGTAGTCCTACAGCCGTAATAAATCCAGACCATAGGCGCATAACCGAATCGGTTTGTTGAGTAAGACAAATGGAAGCCCATTCAACGTGTAGTACTTGTGTGGTGCAGGATCAGTGAAACCTCGACCAATATGATACATATTTCGGCAACCCGTCAACTTTTGAGGAACAGCTCAATGAACCTCATTTCTATCGAGCGAATATTTCGTGTGGCGCAGCTAACAGCCGTCTCTCAAGTTCGACCAAGTCCCCCATCTGATTTGAAAGATAAGCAATAATCAACTTCAAGTAGGTAATGCTCTTGTGTGTCTTGTCCTCTGCCTCTCTCCCTTTGAACAGCAGTTGATTTCCAAACAAGTTGAGTTTCCATCGCTGTTGGAGCGAGCATTGGTCAAAGAGTAGACATCACAAACACACACCTTTGAGCCGCATCGTCGTCCAGACCAAATCATCTCATCTTACAGTTTGTGATCTTCTCTCGTCGTCCGAAAGACCTTGAACAGTGTAAGGTCTTCTCAGCTCGATAGAAACTGGGATGCATTACTGTTCCTCGAAAGTTGACGTGTCGCAGTCGGCCTCAGCAATTGGAGCGTCTCGTTGTATTCTACATTACTATTAGTAGGTCGGTTGAATCTATCATACTGGTCTTTTATGACTCCGCTAACAAGACATCAAGCTCCTTCAATCTACTCTCCCAATTCTCGACATCCTTCAGTTTGCCCTCGAGCATGGCAATCTCTCGGTCGATGCCCATCCGCTCCTCTGCTGTTCCAACACGAGTCAGGGTCCATCCAGCGGACCCATCTCCAGATACGGTGAGCAATTGCGTGTGGTACCTCATCAAGGAAGGACTACGAAAACATAAGAAACCTCCGAAAAAACGAGGGACGAAACATACCGTAAAGAGATGGTCACAAGAGTTATGCCGAGAGATTTCGCTTGCTCATACATTAAGCCTTCGACATCGCTCGATACAGCACTCGTGCATTCTGCTTCGTAATAAGCTTCACAGTCGCCAGTCGAACAAGAAACTCACCGTCAAGAATCGCAAACTTTGGGAGATGGTAAAATACACGAGCCATACCCATCTGAGCGAAATGAGTTTATAGCAAATGAAGAAAAGCCAAAAAAACATACCCTTTGTTTCTCGCCTCCACTCAAAACATCTCTCCATTCCTTCCGAGTCGTCCATCCACCCTCACGCTCAGGCAAATAAGCCAAATAGACCATCTCGAGAATTTTCATCATGTCCTTGAGACTCTTCCCTGATTCGACAAATTCGGCGTAAGAATGTGGGTAAATCATCTGGTCGAGCAAGGATCCTGAAACCATGTACGAGCGTTGTGGTATAACAAACATGTTCAGTCGTCCAGTTTCATCGACAAGGGCTGGACGCTTCACTTGAGCATCAGGACCATAAGGAGCCCAAAGTCCAGCTAACACGCGAGCTATGGCGGTCTTTCCGACGCCATTGCTGCCTGTAATCATGAGATGCTCGCCCTCGGTCAGGACAAGCGACAAGTCTTTGATCAGTGCTGCGAGCTCTGAAGATTCCTCGGATGAAGGAGGAACAACGACGTCGACATGAGAGAGCTCAATGCTTCCAGTCTTGTCTGATTCGTTGACCGGTAATGGCTGTAGGTTGTGAAGGGTCGAAAAAAGAGTATAAAGCCGTGTAGTGAGACCTGCCAACTCGAGCAAATCTTTATATGCGTACATGAGTCTGCCACCAGCATCGGCCAAAGACAGAAGCAGTCTGCGATTCGAGATATAAGCTGATAAAATGTCAGCGATATGGACACAAAGGGCTAAGAAACTGACATTCTGTACGACCAGCAACAGCATCGTCGGCATGCGTCTTCTCTTGTTTCGCTTCGAGAGGCCTTCGTTTTCTTGTGAAAAGAAGAGGGACCGCAATGAGGCCATATCCAGCGGCCGACCACAGATACTTGATAACATAGTCCTCGGTCCATTCATACGCTATCCGGATCTAGACAGAGTTCAGAGAACAAATTTAGAGAATGACTGGTGACCGGCCTTGTATATCGAATTGACATGCTTGATGAGTTTCATATACGCTCTGGTTAAGATGTCTCTTTCTCTTGCACCACCGTCGTAGAAGCTAAGCGCAAGTTAGATCCGCGAACAAGAAAAACGAGGGAAAGATCACTCACGCAACTTCTTCTGCTTCTCTGCCGACTCGGCCCATTCCAGCGCGATATTCGCCTTCAAGACGGGCTTCTACAGCAGCCAACCGACCAAATGCTGGGGTCACGGCTCTCAGAATGGCCACTGTCGCGTAATAATTGGCAAAAAGCAAGATCGTCCCGCGTACACCAAGCGACTTTGAGAGCTGGCTGGTGAATAACACGAGATCCAGGGATGGTTTGAGGATATTTCCGCTATGTTGATCTGTAAGCTGAATTCTTAGAGATAAAGGGGAAACGCACTATAAACCAGCCAATGCTTCTGCCCAGGCTTCGACATCCGCTGTGATATATTGGTCGACACCGTCGAGGCCCGTACGGTAGTACCGAAGATGGGGCGAGGAAGATAGGTAGAGATCATGCGTATAGCGCGACAAACGTGTCCGTAGTCGAAGAGACAGTTTCGCTTGCAGATGCCGAATCTACAAATCGAGTTGAAGGCGATAACAAGATGGTATTCATCTCACTCACCATGGAATTCGTGTATGTGCTCGGAATTGCCAACAGGAACCACAGCCCCAGGCCTTTGATGAACCCTTTTCCGTCTGCTCGTACCAAATCTCTGACAATGACACCGTCGAGCTTGGCCACGGCAATACTGAGGACCGTCCTTAGCACCAGAAAAAAGGAATGAAGAGCGAGAATCAAGGTTTCCCTTGATCTGAATTTAGGGAAAGCGACCCTAAAGAGAATAGCGCGGAGTTGACGGACGAAAGCCATGTCAATGTTCGGTTTCGCCGTTGTAGGCAGCAAAGGAAAATGAGGAGCATCTGCCGCTATTTTGGCAGGAGATGTCGGTTGAATATTGCGCTGTGGAACCGTCAGCGCTTTACTGCAGAATCGAAGAATGCTTACCTTGGATATACGGTCCAGATAAGGCACCAGAAGCGTTTTACTTCCATCTTTCTCCTTTATATATGCCTGCTGCAGGGCTCTTTCCAATTCCTGAGGCGACAGTCGCTGACTACGAGCAACCACCTGGAGCTTTGCGAGAGCTTCTTTCGGTATTGTTAGCAGCCTTGACCGTAAAAGGAGACATGCTGCAACGATTAGAAACAGTGGAGGTCGCCGTGGCCGTCCATTACTGTCTAGCAATTTGGAGAAGACAGTCATGGAAAGAAGTGGGAGAAAGCGTCATAGCAGAAGCATGTGAAATTCATCAGTGGACAGTTTCCCGGATCTCCAGTGTCAAATCGAATTTGTATTGTAAAAATAATATCCAAGTAATGAATGTGCTTAAGTTATCCTGTGAGTAGTTGAAGGAGAGTGTTTGTAGCTTCTAGCTACCAAATGTCCAATTACTCGGTAAACCGAGTCTCCCTTGCCTGCTTGATGTGCTTTTCCCAGTCCCGACACGAGAAGAGTCACCGTCGAAGCCAGTGAAGCCACCAGTGTCGTCCTCGACCTGAGATCCGCGTCTCTGGTCAGTCTTTCTTCGGGGCCAGCCCCAACTTTTGCTTCCAGGGTCCAAATCTTCTTCCCAGTCTTCTCGACCGCCAGCCGTCCACCGTCTAAAAGTCCGACTGTTTCCTGAACCATAACCAGGTTGGTTAATGGCGGCCAGACTGGCGGCGGCTGTTCCGTTTTCGCCTGCTAAATGCTTTCTCAAGCTCTTGATCGACTTCTGTCGTTTGGGGTTCACGAGCATCCGTGCGAGGTCTAATTCGTCTTCTTCTTCCGATTCCTGTTCTTCTTCATCGCTAGCCTCTATTCCCCATCCGCTTAGATATCGATTATCCTTTTTCCACGGCTCGTCTGTCTCGACGACAGTACGAGCGAGACTTGGTACACCTTCAGCATCTCCACCGCCTTTCCGCTCCTTTCGTCCTCTCGCAATGTCTCTTCTTTCTTTATCTTTCCCGTTTCCTCTTTTTCTCGATGCCTTGTCGTCGCGTTCGCCAGAACCAGAGGCCCTGGATCGAGAAGTAGCTCTGCTTCCAGGTGCACTCTTACAAACGACTCGCGTCTTGCTGACAGCGCCTTCGCTTCGTTCAGACCTGCTTCTGCCAACACGAGCCAATAGAACCGGAGGTTGCATTGACCTAGAGCTCAGAGCACTAGTCGTGCTAGTAAACGTACTAGCAGAAGGCAATCCTCTGTTCGTATGATCTGATAATCCAGACCTTGTCCGCTGGAGGACACCTTTAGTGTATCTGATCGCAGGAGTCGTCGGTGATTTGAAACTCGAATTGGAAGCAGCAGAAGTAGGATGAGATGAATTGGAAGCCGAAGGTCCTCCAATATAAGCTCCAACTCCACCAAATAAGACTGCACGAGCGACACTTTCGAGCCACGTCTGAGGCAAAGGCGGTAAAGGCTCTTCTTCACCTTCACCATTTCCTCTGCGAAAATAGGGTTCTTCGTCGCTCTCATTCACAGTCATCGGACCTTGTGGAGGTGTCGACCTTGGTCGCTGTGGCATATTCGGAGCCGAAGCAACATGTCGCAGATAAGCGCTAGCCCTTGACGCTCGAGGATGAAACAAGGTTTGTCGTGGATTTGGAGACGGTGGACTTAGTGGTGAAGCAGTATGTGGTCGAGAATTTCTACTGGGGTCGAGATACTGAACTCGGTGCAGTGAAGTGTAAGATGGATTGTTGACATAAAGCGTCTGTCGCTGTTCCGCTAAAGGTGAATGTGGAACCGGCGTCGTCGAACGAGATGGAGACTTGGGTTCAACCACCAAAGATTTTCTCTTCTGCTGTGAGGTTTTCCTGGCTAAAGGAGATGGCGGTGATTGGTCGATCTCGTCCCCCGAAAGGTGCGCTTCTGGGGACGGTTTCGAGGATCCGGGGACCAAACCAGATAGGAAACCAACGACAGCACCAACACCGCCAGCGATACTATCTCTCACATTTTCTCCACCAAATCTCTCGATTCGTTCAGTCTCTGGAGTGAATACTCGCGTTTCTTTGTACCCGGCTTCCCGTAACAAATCTTCGAGATATTCGTATGTCCCTGAAGTTCCTCTGCGATGGAGAGGGACACGCCCTAAATCAGCTGGATAACGCGTTCGAAACCGATTGTCTCTTGGTAGGGGCGTCGTTGGTTGCGGCGGAGAAGTGGAAGAGTTGGAACCAGACTGTTTCAAAGAAGGGGTCGACCGAGACGGTGAAGGTGGAGTTGGAATTATGCCGTAACTGGTCCTTTTCTGAGGGATATTCATTGAAAGAGTCAGAATAGTGGCATTAAGTGGCATTGTGGCTGACCTTGTCGCGATTCGCCTGCTGACTGTCCAAGGTATTTCTCCTGGATAGAGAGCTCATCGTTCAGTCTCTGCTATGCTGACGGAAATCCAAGGGCGAGCTGCAAGTGGCCCAAGATGGAACCTCTTCAGTCGGCAGGTCGAAGAGAAAGATGGAGAATAAAGTTTGTTCGAGATCTTGGGGTTCCCACGTGCAGGCCTTGAGCCAAATCGAGCACCTGATCATGCCTGCCCTGCTCATCTCACAGGTCCTTCAGACTGACGTTCTTTGAGACGTGTATCTTGAATCTATCTGCCCATTTTTGCAGAAAAATAATCTTCGACGTGGCCCTTGGCGACGGCGACCCGTCTCGGGATACTATGTTTAGAACAGGTCCTGCACATCTTGATGAAAAGGCAGTGCCTTTGGCTACATCAGGAAAATCCCAAATGGGTTGCTACTGAGGGCCACTTGCGGCTCATGGTAATTGCTGGTAATTAGCACTCGTCACCGATCATTACACATTTCTGTGTTTCCGTGTGATTATCGACGGGGGGTCAAATTTTACTCATAATTACTGCTCGTTACTGACCGTCAGCTCAAGTTACAATGGACAGGTGCTGACTTGCGGTTTTATGTGTCCATTTACTCATGATCTATACAGCCTTATTTCACTTCGTTTGGGTGCAACCACAATAGATGACATTAAAAACTTTGGGCGGGCACAATGTAGAATACGGGAAATAGTCTATAGAGAGACAAAAAAAGACTGCGCAAGTTGAACTATCCCTCCATATTTGTCAGGTCGAAGACCAGGGACATGTTGTCATCACATTGAGGACCCGAGCTAGAGATTTACAAGTCAGACAGGGAAGCAGGCAAGGTAATCAACATACAGCGCTTTGCGGAATAAGCCAGATATCAGGATATGGTACTTTTTGGTCTTCTTGGTGCCAGTCGGGGGGTTTGGATACCTTTGAGCATGTTGACCCACAGGAAAGCTTGACCCGGAGAAGCCTGTGATAGCGTGACACGCTAATAACAAGTCAATGATGGTATATAAGATCTGGTGCAAGCGACATACCAGTACAATAGAAAACATAACAAGCACCAAGTTGGAAGGAGCATCACGGTCTTGCCCTGGAAAAGGTCAGCAGAGAACGGAGACCAGAAAAGAGACGACGGACAAAAGCACGACCAGGGGTGACGGTCAAAAAAGCTTCACATCTGAAGACAACATCAGATAAATATAATGACTGCAGAGATGCATACCGGTCAGAGGAAGGCACAGGACCTGCACCAGGAAGTAACTGCTGGTGATGCTATGAACAAAAAAGGGTGAATGAGAGGTAGAATTCTGGATTATCTGATACTGACCTAGCGGGGACAGATGAGGTTGACTACAGCGGAGTCGGATTCAGCACGTGCAGAGGATGAGAGGAGAGATTTTGACAGACCATGAACAGACCTCAGGGTGCCGGCGACGAGAAACCATGAGCGAGGGACATGAAAGGGGGGGGAAGGAAGGGACATGTATTTTTGATGGCGCCAATTTTCTTTTGAACAACGGTCGCGTGATCATTTGATGGCGCTGAGTCATGAGTCTATGAAATTGCTGTCAAGTCCATCTTCACCGCTTCAAGGCTTTCCCACCAGAGCAAAGGAGCAACATGGCGTGGACCACTTCAGAAATGACCTGAGGGGCTGGACTTATCAATATATATGCCTTTCAGATGACTTGTTCAAGAATTGTTGGATGATAGCCTTACCCAACGCCACTAATGATTACCTGTAATTACTAGCTGTCAACATATTTGAGTCAGGATCCATTTCTGTGGATCCATTTGCTCGAATTGGTATTCAGAGCTTGAATTAGTATATATACTCATCTTTTGGATATTAGAAAGCACATTTTACTTCTCATTCTGGGACGAGAGTTGGGATGTGACGAGTTGGTGACGGGTCATGTGCTAAAAAAAGCTACCCAGGTTGACTCGGCGCCAACGCGGGTCTGAATTAACCGCCGTTACTTCTGTCTACCGCGGCCACTTGAAATTACCAGAATTACCAGAATTTACTCATAATATGTAGTAGGCTACCAATTTGGGTTTTTCCTGATGACTATGGCTTAGATGGTTCAAATTGGCAAAAAGAAACAATTTCGAATTATGGTAGATGACAATAGGAGCCTATCCGGTATGTGGCACAAGACGAGACGCGTCGCACTTGACTAGAGAAATGAACGGTGACAGGAAACTCGTGGTCCTGGATAGAGGGGTGAGACACGACTGAGATCCGAGCCACAGGAAACTGCGAAGACCAGCCGACGTTGGGAATGAGTGCCTGGGCCTGGAGGAATCGCTCCCGCGTGGTCTGTCTTGCTGCGATTCATGGGAAGAGAGCAAAACCGAGGTTCTGCCAGGTATCGATATCTGTATACAATCCAGGATCGGATAGGCTAAGATCCTGGAAGTAACAGCAGAAATCAGTCTCAGGTTCTGGTAGAAAGAGACCAGCCGGTGGGACAGGAGAGGATGTCAGACAAGAAACCATCGGAATCTATGGTGCCAGAAATCTTGTCCTCTCGCTTTTCAATGAGTTGGGCAGCTGTAATGTGGCAAAGATGAAAACAGATAGTAGACAGATAATCAGCTTGAATTGACGAGAGAGGAAACAAGTCAGCAGCGCGTATGTAAACATCGCTCAACCATGGCCACAGATTTCTGGGCCAGCTCGCACTAGTGAGACTCTGTGAGACTCTATCCCACAGAAATGCTCATTAATTCACCGTTTTATTGTTCAGCAAGCGCTGGATCCCGACTCGTGCAACCCTCACCCACGCCAGAGCGGACGATCTCCCCTATGTCGACGGTAAAGCAGAGGACCTGGAATTCCTGGCAATCTGGTTCGGCAACGGTAAGTGCGATACATCTGCGTTTTATTCTTGTCCTGAAGCGATTAAAGCGATAACCAAGCTCTGCAAAAAGCTTTCCCTTCGACAGAGGGTTATTGCCACGGCCACCGTCTTTTTCCATCGATTCTACCTCAACAACGCGTATTGTGAGACTGAACCCTTCACTGTTATTGGTGCTTGCGTCTATCTGGCTGCAAAGGTGCGCTTTTCTGTCTTGCATCCATCTCATTTCCATACTGACGTCCACCTAGGCAGAGGAAGCCCCCGTGGCCCTGAAGAATGTCGTTGCAGAAGCTCGTACTCTATTTGGTAGAGATCATCCTTTCCCTGCAGATACAGCAAAACTTGCAGAAATGGAATTCTACCTTCTCGACGACCTCAAGTGCGATCTTGTCATTTTTCATCCATACCGCAGTCTCCTGGCCCTTTGCGCGTCTACCACCGCGAGCTCTACTTCCAGTCCTGAAGCCGAAGCAGGTGAACTCGGTCAAGGTATCGAGGAAGATGAAAGCTGGGTATCTGGAAAGCTAGCTTTATCCGAAGGTGCACTACAGACGGCTTGGTTCGTTCCAGTTCTCTTGGCTCGTCTTTGGGAATTTATACTATTCATTAGGTTCGTCATCAACGATACATATCGCTCGCCGTCTCTCTGTCTCCTGTACCCGCCTCATTTGATTGCCATAACAGCCATTTACATGACACTCGTTTTACATGCGCCTACAAGGGCGTCATGGTCTGCTGCGGTCTCTTCTCCAGAGCTTGAAACACCAAGTGCGCCCCGGCGCTCCTCACGAAACTCGTCGGCCTCTGACCAAGCAAAACAACATGTGGAAGATCCACTTACATTCCTGGCATCGCTCAATGTCTCCCTTCCTCTCATATCCACCATAGCCCAGGAAATCATCAAGCTCTATGCTCTCTGGGCCAGATACAAAGAAGATGTCGGTCCAGAAGGCGGATCACCGGCGAAGACTCCCAAGACGACGGGTTCAACTCCTTCAAACAAGACGAATGGAGACGATGACGATGTGGTTACTCCAGCTTATCTTTCTGCACTTTTATTACGCATGAGGGAAAGCCGAGTGGCCGATGTCAGTCAGCGGAGTGGGCCGGCGATAAATAGATTATTGGAGAAGACGCTGGCCAGTGGTTAAGGCCAACTTGAGGTGAAGAGATGGAAAAGCATTGGACAGTGGTCAAGGTCAGCTTCACCTGTGAACATATATCTTTCGCGCTAACAGGTCATGCAGGAATTATTGTCCGACCCTGTATGACTCTTCAATTCAATGGCCATCGGCCTTGACGGGATTGACAATCCTCACAATCCTCTTAGATGTTCCGTAAAGCCTCTTCCTCTTCAGGCGGAATCATACCATTTCTCTATCTTCTCGGTCATTGGAATAGAATCTTGGTCAGTAAAACCTTCATGCATGAGCGCTGTTGAGACGTGCATAGCGGTCTTCTTCCGAATGCCTCGAAGTGGTACGAACTGGCACAATGTATGTAATTTCCTGGATTTGCGATCCTTGGCCGCTGTGGGGTATTCTCCGATACGCAGCATATATGCGCTATAAGAAGGGTGATGTTTCCTCCCCAAACATTTAGCTGGTCTCCTTCGTACATCCGTCAATAGCTCTTTCAACCTGGTGCTGGTCGCTAGAGACATCTGAATACTCTTCAACAAATCATATTATTTTCATAATGGTCCAGCTTCTTCAAGTATCTGTTCTTTTCCTGACCTTGTCTTCCTTCACGATGGCGGCACCAGCGCAGTAAGTTATCTTTTACCTCTTACACATCGTATATTAACTGCTAACAGAGATATTGCTGTGCGCTCTTCTGCTCCAGTCGAGAGCTCAATGCAACTGGTTGCTCGCGATACTCAAACCTTGTTTGCGAGAGATGCCGAGTATGTATTTGTCTTCTACATGTTCAAGATATTGGTCTTAATCGCTCCATAGGCTCACGGTCCGTTCCGAAGATCTCGAAGCGCCCCAATGGCAGGCTGCACTCAAGATGCTGCGCTTCATTCCGGAGCCACACCCCGACACTTCGAACAAGAACAAGAGATCTGCGATAGATATCGAGTGAGTTAAGCCTTGGGCTCGTCGCAATCATTGACACCATGAACAGGTCACGATCAGAGTCCGAACCCATGGACTTGGAGAGGCGAATTAGTAAGGCCTTGCACAATTCCAACGAAAAAGCGAAACATGCGTTCCAGAAAATTGGAGGGGTAATAGCCGGGATCGCTAGCGTGATCTGAGGACATGTAGATGTGACGAGCCGAGATGTATTCCATCCTTGGAATGACCGGGTGCACTCTTTGGTTGCCCCATTGAAGATCAAACTCCAAGGCGACATGGAAGCTGTTTGCAGTTGAAATCTCTTCAAGGAAACCAGCATCACGACCATAGTGCTCCCGATTCTGACAGCGACGTTGCCAAGTTTGTCTCATTGAACGTTGGTATCCATCCCTGTTCACTATAGGTATAAAAAGGGCGATGTTTCCTTCAAATCCTTAGCTGGTCTGCTTCATCCTCTCATCAATAACTCGTTCAATCTAGTGCTGGTCGCTAGAGACATCTGAATACTCTTCAAGAAACCCTTTACAATGGTCAAGCTTCTTCAAATCTCTGCTCTTTTCCTTACCTTGGCTTCCTTCGCGATTGCGGCACCGATGCAGTCAGTGGCCTTGCCTCTTTCACACCTTCATATCTAACTGTTCACAGAGACATTTCTGTGCGCTCCTTGACTCCAGTTGAGGACTCGATGCAACTGGCTGCTCGCGATACATTGTCTGCCGGAGATAACGAGTATGTCCTTTGTCTTGTATATAGCCAAGATAGTATCTAACTCGCTCCTTATTAGGCTAACGCTCCGTTCGGAAGAATTCATGGATATCGAGTGAGTTCAGTCTTGAGTTGTTGCAATTAGAGTACTGACACGAGCAGGTCACGATCAGACTCTGAGTCTATGGAGTTGGAAAGGCGTATCAGTAAAGCATTGCACAACTCCAACGAAAAGGCGAAACATGCCTTCCAGAAAATCGGAAATTTTGTGAAAAATGTGCTCTGATCCTGAAGAGATGTAGTTATGACGTACGAGATGTACTTACGTATTTTAACGAATTAATTCAATCCTTAGCGGTGCTTCGCACCAGTCCCCTTCACTCTCCGGGCTTGTTACAAATAAAATTCAATATTACTGGTTTCTAACTATTTGGTTGTCTGCATGATGAATTTATCAGAGAATAAAGTGTATACAATACGGCGTCCACTCATAACGGGGATTGAACAATGAGCGATCCATCGTGTTAGGACACCTAGGACTTGTCCAGGGAAGACAGGAATACAGATGCCAAATTGTGGTGCATAGAAATATCCTCCTGTAAAGTCTCCGACGATGGCAATCCACGTAAGATCTTCAGTGTCGTTCATCATGTCAAGGTGGAGAATTTTGCTCGAGCCAGATTTGACTGTGATGGTGAAGAATGTAGGACCAAAGTCAAATTCGGGTCTTTTTTTGAATAATTTATTGAGGTGTCGTCGGACTTGACGATGCTGTCTGGATGTCTGTTAACTCAAGGTAAAAGGAAAGTTTGGAAAAGATGACAAACCCATATGAATAATCCAGCATACCGAACAAACGGAAAGATAGCCAGAAAATATTCACAGATACTAGCAGCTGGCAGTGAGTTCAAGAATTGGAGACAAGATAGAAAAAACTTAGCAACAAAATTGCATGCATCACTTCTCTTTGCTTGTGCGTTGTGTGCTTCCACAATGTTGGAAATCAAAGCCTTGTCCAGAGTCTTCAATTTTGCGGACAAAGGTGACCAGGAAGAAGTGGGAATGCCTCCGATAGAGTCAGATAAAGAAACCAGTGAATGACAAATGATTTCCGCTACAGATTCACCCAATGTCGAGATAAATATAGCGGATAGCTGTGCTCAGCATATTGGTCCTGCGGCACTGCGAATGTAAAATCAGGTTTAAAATCGAGAAATTCACCAGCATTGATTCAATGGTTCAAGTCCTGAATTCGTTTACCAAGGACATTGATCAATTTCTTTCTTCGAAATATGTTTGGTACCAGATGGATAGCCAGTGGCCACAAAGATCAAGGAGAGCTGAAATTTTAAGCAGCTGAAAACAATCCTGGAATATTCCAAATTCGAGGCTTTCCAACGAGGACCACTGGAGCAGACAGAGTTGAATGTATCTAGCAAAGACATTGGTAATGCAGAGGAAGAACAGCTCAAGGAAGTTGTCGAGTCAAGTTGAGTTGCGGCTGTGGCGCTGAGTCATATAGAAGGTTCCAGAAACTCTTATATAAGCGGGATCACTGGTACATTCGGGTTTCTCCGTGGGTTACAGATTACCCTCTTCTCAGTTCGGGGACGATAACATCAGGATTGAAAATCGTGATAGTGATTGAAAATATTTTTTCAAAAAACAGGAATTCGTCTTTTGCCCCCGGTATCATCCGGATTCTTCTTTATTATGGATACTCTATAGCTGGTAAAGTCTGTGGGGGGAGGGGACAAGAGGAACCTCTCGAGAAATCCTGACCGGAGAGTAGAAAGAGCATGTTTTGTTGAAATCCATCAGTTTCTCTTGTTTGAATGGCTCCCGAGGCGCTCTAAAAAATGGCAACCATGTATGACATCCATATAAATCGATTCATGTGCACAGATCTGTCTGTCCTGCTCAAGTTACGGTGTGCTGGATGACAGTTCGGCGCGTGACAAATTCGTGACATTCTAGTCACACCGACCACTTCTGAGTCGACCATAGGTTGTGTCGATGAAAGTGCACTGAAAATTGGATGTGGATCGATGAATACAGTAATAACAAGCACTCTATATTTTTTGGGGGACCTCCCAAGTATGTCTGGGCCAGGAATCAAAGACTGTCAATAAATCGGCCTTTATCGGCCTTTTTTTGTCTTCCGGTCAGCATTTCTCGAGAGGTTCCTCTTCTCCCCTCCTCCCACAAACTTTACCAGCCATAGAGTATTCATAACAAACAAGAATCCGGATGATACCGGGGGCAAAAGTTAAATTCCTGTTTTTTGAAAAAATATTTTCAATCACTATCACAATTTTCAATCCCGATGTGACTAATAGTACAAAACCACAGTGGCGCTTCAGATCTGAACCTGGCTGGGTGAAATCAAAGCCGGCCCAAAAGATTTGAGTGATGTGTCATCACGCATCATGTAGATTGGCTAATCAAACGGCGATGATCCGGTGTTCTCCGGTCCCTTTGTTTCTCTTTGCCTTTTCTGCTGACCCTTGTAACTTGACCAAGCTTACCTTTTAAATTTCTGAGAGGGTTGCACCACTTGTGTAGACTTGTGTTCATAACTGCAAGAAGACAGAAAACGATGGAAGATCGTTGTTCATCAACAATCCCCATCTGTTTCCGATCTACTTAACCTTGACTACCAGAGGCTGTTGCGTATAAAAAAGATGATAATTTTCTCACCGACCCTCAGCTGGTCTCTTCCCAACCTCTCACTATAATCTACTCTCCACTGGTGCTGGTCATCGGTTTTCAACGCATTCACATCCTCTTCAAGCCATTTTCAGCCTCAAAATGGTTCACATCTATCAGCTCTGTACTCTTTTCCTGGCCGCTTTGGTTTCCATATCATCGGCAGCACCAGTCCAGTCGTGAGTTATCTTTGAATTCTTTTCGGTTCAATCATACGTCGATGTCTTATTGTCTCTCCAGGGACCATGTTGCACGTTCTCTCACTCCAGCCATCGACCAGCGGTCCGTCACCGACACTGTTCAGGCTGTTTCTCGTGACAACCGACACACTCTGCTTTTTGCGCGAGATGACGAGTCAGTCTTTCTTCTACTCTCTGAGTTTTTTTTTCGCTAAGTCTTTCTAGGCTCACGATTCGTGGAGTTGACCTTGAAGTTCGTGTTCCCCAAGGGCCATTGGCTATTTTCAAAGCCATCACCCGTGCTATCAAGAAGAAACACCACAAAAGGCAGCCACGACCGCCGCGACGACGTCTCGGTCTCATGCCCGAAGGTCATTCATGGATATCGAGTGAGTTGCGTCGTGGACTTGTTATAGTTCAGGTAACTGATCACTGGAGCAGGTCACGATCAGACTCTGAGTTTATGAACTTGGAAAGGCGTATCAGTAAAGCATTGCACCGATCCAATCAGAAAGCAAAACACGGCTTCCAGAAATTCACCAAGTTTGTGAAGGGCATCGCTGGCGGTTGAGAAGATGTTCTGTTGTCTTGCTGGGATAGAAATAGAAAGTTGTGAAAGGCATGTATGGTATATCATTGTAGAAATTTCATGTAGACAAATGTGTATGACGTGCCCTACCCGGTTCTTCTGCTACCAGCTGCTACCCCGCTTTGTCTCTTCTTGTCTCAGACTCTCTGTTCAGAATGTCGAAATCATTCCCGTCCATGCTCGGCTTCACCTTGTAATTTTATGCTCAATGTGACCTGCTGAGCATGAACCAGGTCGTTCGTGTTCCGGAATCAGGAGGGTGAGTTATCCCAGCTATCTGACATTCGCGGTTTGCTCGATGACTCTCAAAGATATACAGTGTCTCCAATCTACAGTGCATTCACTGTCATTGGATAGCATAGGATAGGATAAATTGGTCGCTCATAGATCTCAGTTGCGCTGATCGCTATACTGTTATTCTGCTACCTGGCTCGAATTCTGGTGGACAATCTTGCCCTTGCACCAACCTATATCCTCCAGTATCTCGCCGTAAAAACACTGGGATTCAACGGGTCATGGTTCAGATTATTGCTCTGGTCTTTGAGATCATCACACTGTGAGTCAGAGTCTGTCAGGGTGATCTTTTCGTCGATGAGGCTGATATTGCTTAGGGTTGATTGTGCGTCAACGAAGGGTACTGACGAAGCTGATGCTTAAAGTCCATGGCGGTCTTGATACGGTGACGATGGCGACACAGACTTTCTATCGTCAAGTTTGCTTTCTTAACAGTCACCATTCTCTCATGTCAAAATCATTGATGCGCTCGCCGCTGACGACCGCCATGCTATCCATCTTTAAGGGTCCCAACAATCCTCTCCGAAATTCTTTTTCTTCGCTGAGCCTGCAACTCAGTCCGATAATCATGGAATACCGAAATATTGCGTCCTTCCTTCCTTCCACCATGGCCTGAACCTTTTCAAGAGCCTCTCGGTACTCCAGTCTGAAGTTGCTTCTTGTCGCCAGGACCAGGATGTTCTGACTGGTCGTCGACGACCAGCAACCAGTGCAATGTTTTGTTGCCGTGATAAAGGGTGGTGATCAGCTCACATCCTTCCTCCAGGCAACCAATGCATGTTCACGATCAGCGTCGTCATTGGTCGCCGGTGGATGGTTGGAATATTGCCGACTTTGGCCCCGAAATATAAAAAGGATGCGAGAGCCCTCGGGACTTCAGCCGGTCTCATCTATACCTAGTGCTGGTCACAGGTACTCTTTCAAGCCTCCTTATTCTACTACTTGACCCTTTACGACCCATTTACGACCCATTCCATTTCCATCGAACTCTACAGTCATGTTCAACAAAGTTTCTGCTCTTTCCTTCGCAGTTGCGGCACTCCATGTCAGCTCGACAGTGGCTATGCCATTTCCAAAGTGATTATCATGCTTTTTGTGTCCTAGGGACTTGTTGACATCATTTTTTTAGTGAACTTGTCGCTCGAACCAATCTCGAAGCGAGAGGCAAGCTCAGTCTTGTCAAAGACGTAGTCAGCCTTGGAACCACAATCGCTGATACCGTCAAGCCGCATCACCACAAAAAGCAGAAGCGAGACCTTGAGGCGAGAGGAAAGCTCAGTCTTTTCAAAGATGTCGTCAGCCTTGGGACCACAATCGCTGACACCGTCAAGCCTCATCATCACAAGAAGCAGAAGCGAGACTTTGAGGCTCAAGACCTTGAGGCCAGAGGAAAGCTCAGTCTTTTCAAAGATGTCGTCAGCCTTGGGACCACAATCGCTGACACCGTCAAGCCTCATCACCACAAAAAGCAGAAGCGGGAGCTCTCGGATGACCTCGAGATTCGCTCAGCTGAAGATCTCAGTCTCGAGGCGCGGAAGTTGCCTTTGAAGAGCATTTTCAAGGGCGTTGAGAAGGTCGAGAAGGTCTTGAACATCGGAAACACTGCACAGAACACGTACCAGCAAGCGAAGCAGCAGAAAAGAGAGCTTTCCGACGACCTCGAGATTCGCTCAGCTGAAGATCTCAGTCTCGAGGCGCGAAAGTTGCCTTTGAAGAGCATTTTCAAGGGTGTTGAGAAGGTCGAGAAGGTCTTGAACATTGGAAACACTGCCCAGAACACATACCAGCAAGCGAAGCAGCAGAAAAGAGACCTTTCCGACGACCTCGAGATTCGCTCAGCTGAAGATATCAGTCTCGAGGCGCGAAAGCTGCCTTTGAAGGGTATCTTCAAGGGTGTCGAAAAGGTCTTCAACATTGGATCGACCGCACAGAACACGTACCAACAGACGAAGCAGCAGAAGAGAGATCTTTCCGATGACCTCGAGACGTGAGTTGAATTGAATGCTTCACACTTGTATTTGTTCTGACATTGTTCTCTTAGACTTGCCGCTCGTGGATACGAATTGGAAGAGATGGACTGAGTTGTCGTATTGGTGTCGAATAATTAGAATAATATCGAAGTCCTTTAATGAAAGAAGTCGTTAATGTTTGCCAATCATAACCAGTCTGTTAAACTTTAGTGGAAATGTCGACCGAATATTCCAGGAATCCAGAAGATGTGTCGTTTTGAACACTTGAGAGCTTGGATGCGGTAACCCCACACCGGCAAACCCGGCCGCAGCTCTACATGATCCATACCATGACAGATCGCAACCGCATTTGATCATCGGCTACTTGACAATTATGTCCGAAAAAAAAGCAGTTTGACGGTTTGTGAAGGCCGCTTGTTCTCCTGCAACGCCCGCTCAGTCATCGTCCACCATGAGCAGCAATTTTCGCTCCAATTCAGCCAAGTGGAAAGGGAAACAGCGAGCAAGAGACGACGGCGGTCTTGGAAATGGCGGTCCCGATGGTAAGCGCTCAATATCCAATCCTCAATTCAATTCTGTTGACTTTCAAAAATAGGTATCTTATTACCATTGGACTATGTGCAAGGCTCGGCATATGATGCGCAAGTTCTTCTTATAAAATCTTAATTCAAGTCAATTTACCTCATGGACCAGGGCCTATTCTGTTCCTTTGCTGATAGGATCCCAGCAACAGAAACTGTCTCTCCAGGTTGACACCGGATCCTCCGACCTGTGGATTGCCTCGACATCCTGTTCCTCCGATGTTTGCTCATACCCAGGGAAAGGCGGTCTATATGACCCGACCAGCAGCACTGATGCCATTAACACGGGTGTCGATTTCACAATAAATTATTTGGCCGGAAAAGTGGAAGGGGACATCTACTGGGATCGTGTAGAAGGTATGTTCAAGTATTGCTCGTCTACTTTCTTTGATTGATCCTTGCAAGCCGGTGGTTATGTTATAAGCAACCAGGCGCTTGCTGCAGCTGCAGATGTCGAGAATGAGCCTCTTTCCCCGCTTTTTTCAGGCGTCCTGGGTCTTGCTCTTCCAGCCAATAGTATCATTGCAACGAACATCCAGCCAACGACATCCAATGACCCTGATGGTGCTGTCTGGTCTTCCAATCTTTTTTCCATCACCCCTGGAACCGACCCTACAGACTTTTCATTGGCACCTTCAAAGAAATTCCTCTCGATAACTCTCTCTCGTCCCGGATCAAGCAAAATACCTTCATTGCTCGGGATAGGGCGACATCCATCTGGCCATTTAACATTGCCAGATAGCCTGGGCGGATCTTCTGCTACCATTGGCGGCGCTGCCGTCAATTATCACCGACCCTTGGAGAGTCTGAATGAACAAGAGCTGTTCTGGAAGGTGGCCGTGACATCCGTCAGTGTCTGGGTCAACAGTGTCGAGATGCCTGTTGCTCTGACACAGACCTCGGGAGTCGCTGGAGGAGTCGCTGGAGGTCCAGGCTTGACCGCTGTACTGGACACCGGTCTTCCTGTCATTATCATGTCCAGTGCTATGACGAATGGGATATATGGGGCCCTTGGAATAGGACCTGCTAGTGACGGCAATTGTAAGTTTACGAGTAAAATTTATCTCTCAATTCTAATCTTTCAATAGATTACATTCCATGTTCGACACCGCTAAACCTCAGTATCACAATTGCCTCTACCAGGTCGACGACCAAAGGCCCCGTTGCGTCCACCAGTGTCGTCAATGTCCCATATTCTGTTCATCCTCTCGATTTATCGGACTCGGGGAGCAATGGACCTTCCGACTCGTGTATCTCGTTGATACAGGCGAATGACGGTGGTCTTGCCAGAGCTGGCGCCGCTGATATGATCCTGGGCATTCCTTTCTTACGAGGGGTTTATTTTGTAATGGGTTACCAGGTTGGTCTGTTCGACTTTGTTTCAAGTTCACTCTGACACAGAGTCTAGGATCCATCTTCTGACGGCTCTTTTCCACCGACCAACACGACACAAGCTGTTCCCTTTGTAGGCCTTCAGACATTGCTGGACCCGACAAATTCGCTTGACGAGTTCAGACGAGTTCGGGTTCTGAATCAACCTATTGACCCCGAGGCCTCCTGTTCTGGTCCTGATTGTACCGGGGGCAAATCCAAAGTCAACGTTGGGATAAAGGTGCTCATCGGTATCGGCTCATTAGCTGCTGCCATCGCTCTCATTGGTCTGGTATTCTGGATCTTTGCGAGACTGAGGGCGCGAAAGCGAGAGCGCGAACGCGGTGACTTTACTGGGATTCCGACAGCGGATACGACTTTAAAAGACGTTTCCAAAGATCCTGCGGTCGCTGGGGGTTTGGCTCTTTGGCTTAAAGGCCTCAGGAACAAGGAAAAGGCTGGTGATTATCAGCTCGCTACACTGCATAATCGATCTCCTTCGGCTGGAACTCTCAATGGAGGCGACCTTTCGGAAGATGAACTCCGACGAATGCGGTATGAGAAATATATGCAAGCCAAAGGTGGCAGCCTCGGAGGCGACGAAACACTCACCAACAAGCCTCCTGCTGTATTCATTGGCAAGCATGAACAATCTACAACAATGAGCAGTGGTGTTACTAGAATAGGCGATTCACCACCGATGGACAGAGAAGATGAACAATGGGGATGGAAAAATGGTCCAGGAAAAGCGGACAATGGACTTGGCACCGTCAAGGCTGCAGATTCCACCTCAGACTTGGATGTTCCAAAGATTCCAATGCCACCAGCTCAGCAAACTTTGGCAGTCAATCGAAATCTCTCTCCAATACCTGGTTCAACAAACGAGGATCATCTAGAATACATGTCTACCCCCAGCTCTTCACAATTTCCGTCAGGTCCTCATATATCCACTTCTTCGTTGGAGAGACCGCCTCCAGCTGTTATGATTCCTTCATCTCCGATTTCTCCTTCGACAGTTTCACCATTATCTCGTTCAAATTCCACCTCCCTTGTTCCATCTTCTTCGCTTCGTGCTGTTCGTCCTGGTATGCCGCCTAGGAATGTTGTCAGCGATTACGAACCATTTTCTTCTGAATTTGGGGAGCATATTAGAGGCGGAATGGCCGGTGTCGGGACCGCTGCTCGATCCAGGCGGGGTCAAGGGCGCGATCAGTTTGAAGTTTTCAACTTCCAGATGGCCAAGTCATCATCATCAGCAATAGCTCAGCCAGAACCTTCGGCAGAAAACCCTCGCAAATCTGACGATTCTTTAACGAGAAGGATACCGTCAGGCCCGAGAGATCCCCGGTAAAACGTTAAAATTTATGTGCTCTGCATCTAACACTCTTTTAATCACTTATCTTCGCATCTACATCTACCTCGCTTTATGATGTGCTTTTCTCGCTCATGGGACCTATTCTAATCAGTTTTAACTAGTGGACCTGTTCATCGGACTTGTACAGTTATGTAACACAAACAGACACCTCTAATCAGACGTCAGTCTATAATCGTGGCGCGACATAGATCCAGAGCATATTATTTGTTCAGCGAGGACTATGTACAGTCTGCGTCTTTTCAACGATACCTACTAACACCGGTCGAAAATTGGGAGAATATCTCCAAAGGAAACTGATCTGCTACTGCTTGGTAACCGGCAACATTGGGATGCAAAAAGTCTCCAGACTGAAACCGAGTCAGCTTTTGTTCTGTTCTGACGACGAATACTTACATTGTACAACGGATTCAACTGAGAAGGAGTTGTCGGATCCGCCAAGACCTTGTCAAAGTCAATGACGGCGTCAAACATCCCACTGGTTCGAATCCAAGCGTTGACCCTTTGCCGAGTTGCTTCTCTCACCGGATTCGAGTATGGCTGAATTCCGGCTTGACTTGCTGGAGCGCTGAATGGCGTAATTGTAGCAGCGAAGATGGGAATACCAGCGGCGTGTACCCGAGTAATGATTTGCTGAAAAGCAGCAATGAGTCGATTACCTGTAGGAAACCAGTCAGCGAAACGTTGCACTAAGATGGCCAAGAAATGTTACCTATATCGGTTTGTGCTGCATTCGTGACATCCGCGACTCCAATATCATTGACACCCTCAAAGATCATCGCATATTTGACGCCACTTTGAGCAAGGACGTCGCGGTCAATGCGACCAAGAGCATTCGGACCCAGGCCATCGGCCAAGATACGGTTTCCACCTGCAGCTTGGTTGTTGACCGAGATTTGAGAAGTCGCGTTATTCTGTTGCATTCGAACCAGGACCAGGTCAGGCCACCTGTGAAATGGTTGACTGATAGGTCAAGCAGGTAAAAGTTCCAAATAGACCTGTTATTTTTATCCGTGTCGCTACCTCTGCCATCTGTGATACTGTCTCCTACAATTACAAAGGCCGATGCAGGTTGAGTTGTCCAGGTTTCGACGGCGCTCACAAAGTACCTTCAACGTTTGTCAGTACCAAGTTGAACTGAACGCAAGAACCCACCAGTGAGCGACACTGGCTGTCGAAGCTCCGGTCATATTTGCGGCGTTGATCAGATTACCAGGGGTCATCCAGGATGTTGTACGGCTTCCAGGATGAGATGTGATGGAAAACCCTTGTTGACCATGAGCCAAGTACGTCGTCACAGTCAGCGTCGACTGAGGTTTGATGGAGAGCTTGATAGGATCTGACACAACCAGAGCACCGTTTGGGATCGTAAAGTTGGGACTTCCGCTGAAGGTGAGGGTCTGCAGAGAGCTCGTAATTATTGCACTGGCTCCAGGAGCTCCGTCGACAGGCAGCGCGATCGTGGCCGCGGTTATTTCCAGATCATTCACTCCGAAAGCATTGGAGAAGCGAACTCGAATCTCGTCGCCGCCAATAGACATATGCAACGTCTGACGGATAGTCGCGTTGGCAAAGACGGCAGTGGAACCATTCTAACACATGAATGAGAATACGGTGAAATACATAGAGCTGAAACTCACGAAAGGGAAATTGGGAAGATTTGCTGGTTCCGTCAGCTGGGGCATCGCAGTCCATGTATCGATCCATTTTCCAGTCGCAGCGCTGACGCGAAAGGCAGCTAGGAGCACCAAAAACGAAGAAAATAGCGGGAAGAACATCACACTGTACTCCAAAGCATGCGATCTACTTTACAGCTCAACGTGACCCTGGAGAATCCTTGGTGAAATGGGAAGAAGACTCGAAAGTTCCCGACTTTAAGCCGGACCGGAATGGGACCTGAGCATCCGCATGACCAAGGGGTGGGGCCTTGCCCAGAATGTAGAACCCGGCCTTCGTTTCGAGGTCGCAGCGTCGGGAAATAGATATCACGTGTCGTGACGAGGTCTTTGAATAAACGCATCGGGATATTAGCGGCTGAAAACCCAAATAGAACCCGAGGAAGCACAACTATCATTGGAACTGTTCGAAAAGGACTAGATGCAATTCAGTTTGAAATGGCCAACAAGTTCAGCAAGTAAAGCCGATGGGTGCTTCCACATTGCTACATGGATCAATTCTCCTTGTCCCCGTCGTTTCGATGACATCGAAATCAACGAATTCCAAACCAGGACAGGGTGCGGCCCCACTGCACTGCAACTTGGCGAGGAATCCACTGGCAACATTACCGGTCATTGGACCCCATGTGACATTGGAGATCTGGAACAAAGACGTATCGCAACCGCCTGTCGCTCCCGAGAAAGACGTGCATTGGGTGATATGCGCCACTGAATCTGTGAGGTTTGAAAGGACAAAATCACGGAAAGCTGCTTCAAATTAGGGATTGCTACTCTTAGACAAAGAGCGATACGTACTGATATTCGTCATGTAACCGAGTCCACCTCCACCGCCATTTGGAGGAAAGTTTTGTTGTATCCCAGTCCAGGTTTTGATATAACCAGAGTATTCTGTTCCGAGGCAAGTAATCCTTTCTGCTGTAACATTTTCAATCTAGGTGGTTGTCAATAGGGAAATCAGGTAGAGGCCAGACACCGACCCTTTCATAGACTCCGGGATACTGGCCAATGGAGCTGCACGACGAGTCAGTGTGCAGAATAGCAAATTGAGAAGGAAAATACCCCATAGCGACACCCAGTCCGTCAATAAACAGGGAATCTTGAATGAGAATGTTTGTCGAGTTGGCCTGGCTGTCGTCAATTCTGAGCGCTACTAGGGAACGGTATAAATGATACCTTGAGAGATATCGAATCGTCTCCATTCACTATTGTGAAATTTCGAAACGTGATTCTTGGTATCTTTCAGCCGAGGATAGTGTAAAAGGTCGGATGTCAAACCTGTTTGAGAAAAACGTATCGACGCCATCTGTGTTGCGTGCAGGAGCCTGTCCAGTATAAGAAAGAATTGAAGGACAATTCAACAAGATTGTACTTTGCTGGATGAGGTCGAGTTGATGTAAATGCCTTCCAACAGGACGTCCTCGGCCCATTTGACGACCAAGGTCCAGAACTGCGATTGCACAAAGCGAATGTCCTTGAAGACCGAGTTCGTGGTGTTGGTTATCATGAGACTGATTGGACGTCCTGGCAAATTGGAGACGCCATTGGTAAAATCATACCTGCCAGAACAAAAGTCAAATAAAGATGACGGGAAGAGACAGATACACACCAGAGTTGACCATTACCGTCGAAAGTACCTGTTCCATGACCGTCAAAGGTTACTCGCTCGCCACCAAAAGCCCAGGCCGTCGTTTGGTTTTGGTAACCCAAGTCCAAACCGTTAGCCCTCCAATAAGTTATATTGGTACCCCACTAGCAAGAATGAACTCGAGAAACATGGATTGAATGAGTTTCGCACCAGCATGGTTCCAGTCAGATGCACTTGGACGTCATGGAGCCCAGTGGTATTCATGACGCTCTCTATATGATACAGAGGGTCGGTCAAGAGCACTGTTCCCCGAGTTCCACAAAGGTCAAAGGCTTGTAATATGGCAGGAGCATCATCTGAAGCGTCAGAGCTCGCATGCACAGTGCAAACTGAACCCTTTTGTGTCACGGTTCCAGCGAAAGCCAGTTGAGCCGACAATAAGAGAGCAATGAGGGTAATCATGGTGGTCGCGTCTGGAACCATTGTCAACTCATTCTTTTATAGAGCCTAGCAAGTCACCTGAGGAATTTTCCTCTTCATGGCGGGCCGTTGGATCAGGAGGACGCGATGAAGCGCATCGTTCAAATTCGAGAAGGTCGTCACATGTGTGACATGTCTACTCCCAAAAATGATTTGCATCAACGCGCTTCAAGTTGGCTTCTCTGGTCAGCCAGGCTAGATATTTCCCTTCTTAAGCTTGCCGCTTGAGGAGGCTTCTTGCAGTGGAACGAATCTGTTGGTGGCACCGTAACCCGTTTGTAAGCGAATCAAGGCAGAAACGTTTCGCCTCAAAATCCAATTGGACCGTGCCTCATTCATTGATTTCTATCGGTTCTGGAATCTTCTTTTATCTTGTTGTCTTCTGTTTTCGCTACCCTGGACGTTGACTAGACGAGAAACTGGGAACGTCATATCTCGACTGCGTTGAATGCCTCTCAGAGTGGACCTCGAAAGCCGGTTTGGTATGTTTTCGCTCTTGAACCTAATTTCTCCCTAATCTCATGAAGTTTCTGGGATCCAGTCCAATAATTTCACAAAAGTTTGCCCTGGATGTTCTTTCTCTCAGATTCTTCAATCAGCGAATGCTGCCGGTATTCCATCGTTGAATTCAACCGTTGCGCACCAATCCCAATAGCGAACCACTGTTGCTTCACGTTGAACAGATTAAGCGCTGAGCGCCAATTCACGGCCGATTCGAAACGCAAGTCGACGTCTTCGTGACCTGTTTAACCTTGTTTGCAGCTCATGCTCATATCAGTAGGACTTGTGCCCAAAAACTGATTCTCAACTTTGTCTCCAAGACGATTCATGGCATCAGCGCGCATGAATCGACCTGGTGGGCATTCATTCTGTCAGACTATGACATGACAGTTCATGCCAAAACAGGCACTATGCAGATCTCCAGGATACTGGACTCTATGAGGGCTTCCACCTTCAACTATCGTTGGAGACCATCTGGACCTGAGACAGTTTCATGACATTGGTTCGTAGCACGTATCCTTGTTTATCATCTGGCCGATGCCGCCACTGATCCCATGGCTTTGCGAATGCTTGCTGTGCGACCGTGATTTAGTCTTCCCGTGCAACTCAAGCAGTGAGTCATGAACTTGACCTTTGTTTGCAGCGGCAAACTACCAGAGGCTCAACCGCCCCCGAGGCCAGTTTGGCGGTGACGCGTTTACCAGCCGCGATCTAAGCCTGATCTCCGATGAGATCAACTCCTCGAACCTGGTATAAGTCCAGTTAATCGTGCGAATTTAGGCATGCCGATAAATGCGCTTAAATTGACGGATACAGGAATAAGTTCCCACGGCTACCGGGAAGGCACGATATTGCTTGTTGGAGGCATTGAGCAGTGGTGGATGCAATGGACTCATTCATATTCTGTAAACAGATATATACTACATTATGGACAGGCTTTGGAGACAGATTTTTGAGAGATATGCCATAAAGAGATCAGGAAGCACATTTTTATTATGCAAAGAGGCGCGCAGCACCAAAATTTTCGACGTTTTGGGGACTATGATGTGCTGCAGGGAGTACCTGAGAGAGGTACATCAAGATACCAAGACCGGTTCACAACGCGCGCCGCCAGGCGCGAGATTCTGAGTCAGATACCTCTGACTTCCCTTTTGGGCTTAAATGAGGCTTAAATGCACGCCCATTTAAGCCGGCCCGCTTAAATGCCGCTTATTTCGCACTTATTCGGACTTATTAGGCCAAAATGATGCTTATTTTCACCGGCATCAGTCAAAACTGACATTTCTGATAAGGTTTGGGGTTGAAAAGAGTAGATAATCATTGTATATTGTAAGTGAAATACATGCAGCAAGTATTGGGACAAGGGAACCTAGTTTGAGGAAGAAGGAACAACTTGGCGGTTGCGCGGAGGGAGATAAAAATAACCGATCATATGATCGTGGTAATAACAGCTTAAATGCGCCGACATAAGTACATTGACGCGCCTACTGTGCGATGACATTTCGGTGTTCCCCGGGAAAGTCAGTTGTTGGCGGAATCCCTGAGGATAGGGTGTGCCGATTGTGTCAAGCTCACCTAGAGACCCCAGAGCACATTTTACTGCAATGTCTCGGGGATTCATCACTGAATCAGATTCGGCTCGATTTCCTGGCAACAGTTCCTCATGGCCCTGACGCAATTGCCTTACCAGCAGGGAATAAGTTCTCGGATGGCACGGCGATGTTCTACCTAAAGAGGCTGATCTTCTCTTGGGATAAGGTGGCATCAACGGCAAATTCGTGAATGAGGTGGTCATCCGGTGGAAAGAGTACTGTGAGAGGCCCTAGTCTCTCCTAGACAGACTACATGCGTTACGATGAAAGATGTACTACCACGTAAAGACGAAACAGAAGATGATTGATTCTGAGTTGAAAAGAAAGTCAAAGGGCAGTTACTGTGATTCCTGTTCGAGGATTGCAAGAGACATCATGACCCGCAAGGCTTTAAGACTCTTCAACTTTTTAAACCTCTTCCTCTCCCTCAGTGGGCCCCCGTCCTCCTCCTCTTCCGTATTCCTAGATCGTTTTTTGTACTTTTCCGCCCTCCAATTCGGACCCATCAAGTCTTCGTATATTCTCTCCCAGTCGATATGATTATCCGATTTTCCTTCGGCGTCGATAAACGTCTTGCTGATGGGACCGTCGGGACCCCAGTGGAATGCCTCGTCTCCTTCTCTCTTGAGCGGCAATATGTGAGCCCCAGCATGATTATTGACGGCTCTAGGTTCATCGTCTGGCAATGGAGCCTCTTTCAATCGTGGATCTCCAACCGGCAGAAGGCCATCGAACTGAATCATCGCGCCCTTCGGACACATTGCAGCCGCATGGACCCAACCTTTCTCTGGATTCCAGGCCACAGGGACAGATAATGGATGGTCGTCGTCGGGGAAGACCTCTTCAGCTGGGAGAACCTGTTGTTCGAAATGCGATATTCGACAGCCCAGCAAGCTCTGGCCTCGACTGAAATATTTCGGGACAGAACGACGTAGCACTCGTGCTGGTTGAGGCTGGGGTAACATTGGTGGAAGAGCTTCATCCATAGAGACGAGAACTAAAGAAAATTAGAACGGCAGAAACGATTCCAAGATGAATAGAAAACAAACCTGCCACTTGGTCTTCTTCTTCCTCGTCTTCGGTTCGCTTCTCTAATTCACATTGTTGGCCTACAACGGCTGTGACCCAGAGCAGTAGCTCTGAAAGTCGTTTAAGGGATTGTGTTTGATCCATCGTGTTCTGTTTCGCTGAAATCTGGAGCGAGTGACGACGGCAGAAATGGGAAATGTAGCACAGCAATGTTGAATCTATTGTTTTTAAAAAGTGATTGTCTGTGGCCCATGCGCGGAGACCCAATTTGGGAACAATAGCACGACGTTGTCATTGTCGGCTAACCGGTCCTTGATGTGATGAGACAAGAGGGCCTTGGTCAAACTACATTGCTTTTCTTGTTTCGTCGACGAGATAGCTCCTCAAAGAGCAGCGTGGTAATCGAGAAATCACCGAGGCAGCGCCAGGCTTCAGCGCTCCGGCTGGCCCCTGAATTTCGCAGTCCTGCAAGACAAATCAGCAAGATTATACAGTCGCGATAAACAAATCAGCTCAACGATAAGTATGCGAGGAATCCTCGACATCATGATGTTCTTGACGGAAGTATGAAGGTCTGTGCGTCGATGAGCGTCGAAAAACAAGTTGATTCGGATATTACCGGGTCCCGCTACCTTGTGCCTCCTCCTTCCGGCATGAATTCATTTGGCTCTTCCAGCCCCGTGATATGAGCAGAACTTGCCAGAACAGCATCGTTCAATTTCAGGTCAGTTCACTGTACCAGCAGACAACGATGTCGTCAACCGAATCAGTGGCAGTCGGCAATTCTGGCCCATTCTTGCAATCGTGTCTCAGGCCCCGCAGGTCTGCGTGGACGCCATAATTCACTATTTTCCGTCAGCTTGTATTGAATTTCCCTTGGTCCCTGATACCTATCAATATCACGACAGTCTGCTGATTCTTTCGGCCAGTCGCCTGAATTTTCTCCAAAACAGCCAGCGGCTCACTGATTGCCAGCCACACGGTTTCTATCTCATCTTCTCATGCGCAGTTAGAGCATGACCTTACTGATCTCATCCTAAGGATGGAAGAGAACAAGGTGGCATCTTGACTGTTCAAGATGCGTTTCCTGCAAGCTGCTCTTTGGCAATCTAAACTCCAATATTTCAGACCTTCGTCCAGTTAACCATTACTGTAACTTCGATGCTGTTCTGGGCCTCTAATTCCTTCAGAGCTACCCATTATCCTCTTCTCTCAACCACCGTTCAGGGGGTCGCTTCACGACGCGACTTTTCCTCAAGCCTTTCTAGTGTAGTGGTTATCACATCAGCACATTTCGGCTGAAGACAGAGCGTTCGATTCCTCTGGAGGGCATGACAAGAGATATGTTTTTCTACCCATGTCGGAGACGACTGTTAGTTCAAGACAAAGCGAGTATTCTATTCTCATCGTTTACTTTCCAGGTCTATATTAATAGATCGCTGCAGAGACCTTGCAACTATTGCGTGATCTGTATGTCAAAGCAAGGTACTGGCTCTCAATGGTTGGATATTTTTATTCTACGTTTTCCAACCATCTTCTCAATATTAATAGTAACAGCCGGTTGCAGAGATGCCTCCACTACTGTATGCGGCCTTGTCTGTCCTTGTGACATTGTCTGAACATGTAGAAATGCTGGAAAACCTTGTCAGGTACCCGTTTTTTTTTCTTTATACCTCTCAAAGCATGCTCACACACCTCAGCTCAACCTCTGGTGCTTGAAACTTTGAAGTTTGACAGGTTTTAACTTGTTTTCAACTCATTTGACACGACAACATGGTACTGACATGGCCACATCAGATGGTCCCGTTTACATACTTCGATTCATTTTTGGAAGCGATCCGAGTCGCCGACGCACGTTCATAAGCGATTGAAGCCGATCTCACTCCGTCTCATTTTCGGTTTCCCAATGTACCCCGTCTTACCTTCCCTCGTCTCCTTGCTTTTCCTTTCTTCGGCAAGCAATGCAGCCATTGCGCCCCAGAAGCTCTTGTCGAGGACGACCTCTGCTTCTTCGGCTGCCGTTTCAGTTACGCTGAACGGAAAGACCTACGTGAACAAAGGCTTGGTCGGATTCGGCCTTATCCCTTCCAACTTCAGAGAATCTACCGGCGACACCCTTGGCGGAATCGGAAGCGCTATTGCAATCAAATCCGGGACTTGGAGTACAACCACCACCGGAACGTTTCAAGGGACTTTGGTCGTACATCCGGACCGAGGCTTCAATGTGTAAATTGCTTTCACATCCCGCTTTGTTCTATATTTGACATTCTCCTAACAGCGACGGCGCCATTGACTATCAGTCTCGACGACACGAGATCAACTTTGTCCTGACACCTTACACTGGCTCGGCCAATCTCAATTTCACTGCTGCTCAGCAAACTCTGACCTTGAACTACATCGATACCACTCTCGAATTCGAAAGAAATGCTACCAAGACAAGTGGTCTTGATCCGATAGCTGTTCGTCCAGCTCAAGCTGGGGCGACGACGAATCCTCTATCAGATCCAGCGATGCCGATAGCCAGTAATGCTGAGCCACATTTGACCATCGATGCCGAGGGAATCATATCCAATGCAGACGGAAGGTAAGAATTCTCGATAACAAGATTGTTTAATACTGAATGAGCCATAGTTTCTGGGTCAGCGATGAATATGGTCCATATATCTACCGATTTGCAGCAAATGGCAGTTTGATTCAGACCATTCAACCTCCGGCGGCAATCCTCCCCCATGATGATAATGGCGCTCTCAACTTCAGCGCATTAAATGATCCCACCACCGGTCGAGCTGCGAATTCAGGTCAGTTTCCTCGCCTATGGGATTCAAGTTAACTAATCTGGATATATAGGCTTCGAGGGTCTTACCATTGACGACAACGGTGTTCTCTATGCAATGCTCCAAACTGCAACCATTCAGGATGGTGGTGATGACAAAGGGACAAGTCGTTACACAAGGCTTGTTGCTTATAATATCTCGAACCCCGATGTTGTCCATCCCAGCTTGATTGGAGAATGGGTTGTTCCACTTCCTCTGAATTCCAAATCAAACACCCTGGGCTGCAGCGAGATTCATTTCGTTTCTGGTGGCGTCTTTCTGGCCCTCTCTCGCGACGGTCACGCTAGAGGCGACGACGATGAAGAAAACGAATCCAGTTACAAGTAAGTTTGTACCTTGTTATGTAACAGCAGCTGACGTTCAGCAGGCAAGCCGACCTCTTCGATATCACTGGTGCGACCGACATTCATGGCACGACGTTTGACGATCCAGCGAACGCTATTGCGAAAAAGGGCAAGCTAAACAAGAATATCACGCCTGCGACCTATGTTTCGTTTGTCAACTATCTCGATGACACCCAGCTCGCCAGGTTCGGCTTGCATAATGGTAGATAGCTCTCTAGATCTGTTTTCCAGCTGACTTGAGCCAATCCAGGTGACCCCAACGGTATGTTGGTCCACATTCTGTCTTTCTCGACTAACTTCTATCAGATGAGACCCTCATCGACGCGAAATGGGAATCGCTTGCCCTAGCCCCCGTGGGGGATCCTCTCTTCCCCAATGATTTCTTCCTCTTCACTGCGGTATGGACTGTTTTACCTTTTCCGACTACAAGACTCATTTTGTCCGTTAGTCCGATAATGATTTCATCAGCGAAGATGGGGTTTCTTTGGGTGTGCCCTTCAATGCGGGCTTGAATGTTGACAATCAGTTTTTGGTATTCCAGGTTACATTGCCTGGCCTTACTCAGGCTGCTATCAAGGCTCGACTTGGAGTATAAACCAATTTCTGAAAATTGACGTTTTGGGATTGTTCTCGGCCCGAGCATCCGGTCTATTAATAAGTTGCCTCCGGATCAAGATGCCGACGATCAATCTCGATCGAGAGCGGCCGAAGGCACCGAAACCTACTGAAACTCGTTCAACGACTTGTTCGACGATGCTCTCTTTTGCTGTCTCTGTCTGTGCATTTATGCCGCCGTCTAGCGGCCAAAAACGTGTCGACATTTTGCGTTCTTCCTCGTTAGCGGAACTTTGCATTTGCCGAAAAGTACAGATACACAACCGGGTTCCTTTTATTCCGAAAACACGCTTTTGCACACATATAAAGGGTCAGTTGTGTTATCTAA
Source organism: Mycena floridula (assembly GCA_029320655.1). Taxonomy (NCBI): domain Eukaryota; kingdom Fungi; phylum Basidiomycota; class Agaricomycetes; order Agaricales; family Mycenaceae; genus Mycena; species Mycena floridula. Next base: position 150,627 of record JARIHS010000089.1, on the reverse strand, counting down.
TTCAGCTCGAGTCATTCTGCCTCTTGCGATGCAATGGAAAAAATCCCAGATGTCTACGACCGCTTCTCAGCTTCAAGAAAGCGCATAATCGTCTTTGTCGTCGCTTTTGCTGCTTTGTTGGCCCGTATGTCTCTTTTCTCTTGCCTCTCACGGTTAAATTGACCCAATTGCTGCAGCTTTCGCGTCTTCTTCGTTTCTTCCGTCTATTCCACAGATAGCGCATGACTTGAACACCACTGATGACATTATTGCCTATTCAGTCGCTGTCTACCTCGTCGTAATTGCAATCAGCCCTTTGGGGTGGTCTTCATGTGCGACATTTTATGGACGACGACCAGTGTATCTATTATCCATACCCATTTTCGTCGGTGCTTCGATAGGTGTCGCAGAATCGCGAACCTTGACGCAACTCATGATAACTCGAATCTTGCAGGTAAGTTTGTCGACCTTTGAGATGATCATTCTCATCTGGACTAGGGCATCGGCTCCAGCAGTGTGCTTTCGGTTGGAGCAGGCTCAATTGGTGATATATACCGTCCTACAGAGCGAGGAGGAGCAATGGGCTGGTATCTGGCAGTAAGAAATGTTTCTTTCCAACATGTTGTCCATTTATCTGAGTCGCTTCAGGGCGTTCAATTCGGTCCCCCGCTTGCACCCTTAGTCGGAGGACTTATGACACAGTATGTCAGACTTGAGAGTTCATGTCGGTCTCACTGACATCATCAGATATGCTCCTGGCTCGCGAGGAAGCTGGAGGGCTCTCCAATATCTTCTCGTCGGAATGGGAGCGGCGACTTTCATTTTATGTGTTATTTTTCTTCCTGAAACGAGCCATTCTCGCGGAGTTGATAAAGCGCGAAAAGAAGGTCGAAAGGGAGTCTTTGGTAGCTCCTTCTTCGTCCTCAACCCACTGGTCCCGCTACGAATTCTCAAGGACAGGAATGCGTTGCTTATCGTGCGTGTCTTTGCTTTATCCAATGAATATCCACTGAGGTTCCAACAGACATTCACGTCGTCGTTCATACTTTTGGCCACTTATTGTAAGCCTTCACCGTTGAATCAGAAACTTTAACTCAAAGAAACAGCTCTGATTGTTCCGCTCTCTTATACAATGGTATGTGATCAAATCTCTTCGAGTCAATCAAAACTTACTATTTCACAGGGTCCCCGTTTCCGAATCAATAATGTGGCTATCCTTGGAACATTTTATCTAGCGCAAGGGGCTGGTAACATGGGTAATTGACTGTTTTTCACATCGACTTTTGATCTCAAGGCATGTTCCAGTTGGGTCCAAGGTCTCTGGTTACCTTTCCGATCGAGCAGTGCGCGCCGGAATGTCCCGCCGAAACGGAATCTTCATTTTCGAGGACCGTTTATATGCCTCCATCTGGGCTGGGCTTATCTTCACCCCACTAAGCATCCTTGGAGCCGGTTTAACGATACAATTCTGGACCAATTGGGCCGGTCTAGCTGTTTCTTTGCTCTTCCTTTTCATAAACGGGGGTCTCGGTATGTTTCAATTTTCTGCCTCTTGTCATACCTTGACTATTGAGACCAGCTTATGTGCGTACTCGCGGTCTGTAACACTTACCTTGTCGATTGTTATCAATTGAGGTCGGTCGAGGCCATAGCCACGAACAAGTCGAGTTTCTCTTCTCTTCTTCTGTCGTTCCTGGAGCTGATGGACGCTCTCCATAGCTGTCTTCGGTATATTTTCTCCGCTGGGGCGTCTGCTGCGGTCCTTCCCTTGATCAAAGTAGCTGGAATCGCACCGACTAACGCTATAGCAGCTGTCTTCACCTGGGTCGGAGCCGGCTTTGTCCTTTTGGTGATTCAAAATGGCGCTCGTTGGAGAGGTATAATTGATTCAAAGGCGCCCACTATCGTCGACGAGGAAAACATAGATGAAAAGACAGGTAACGATTCAAACGAAATGCCATCTTATGAATAGAATAGAGATGTAATGTCATAGACGCCTAGGTATTGGCAAACCATATACACGAGATTCTAGAGCTCTGGCCATCTCATAGATTCAAGGGCGCTCCGAGAAATAAGGACCTCTTGTCCCCAATCGGTATCCCGCTCCGGGTAATTCGAAAACTCTCCGTTTGGTATCCCGGCCGCTGTACAGGAGAATAGAACTCAAATTTGAAGATGGCCCTGGTATTCAAGTCATGAAATACTCTTGTTCTCCGACGTATATGGCTCCCACTGGGCAGAAAAAGTATAAAAGAGATCCAATAAAGTGCTGATATCTTTACTTCACTTTCTGAAGTACTTCTTTCTTATTCGCTTCCTCGTCATGTTCGCTCGTACTCACCTCGTCGCTGCCGTCTCTCTGTCCATGTTGATAGGTGACTTTCGAGTCCTTTTCTTCTTTCAACTGTAACTGATTTCTGTATTAGCTGCAGGCGTCGTCAATGCGATCTGTGCTCGGACCTACATCGTTCAACCTGGAGACACTTGTGACGGGATCTCCGCTGCCAAGAACGTCTCAACGTTCGTCCTTCAATGCCATTACATAACAGGTCATGAAACTTACAGAATTTACCAGGTACCAGCTCGCTATCGTCAACAGCGCCAAAATAAATACAGGGTGTACCAATTTGTTCCCGGGAGAGGCCCTTTGCCTTGGAAATGTCGGAGAGGACTGCACTGATGTCCATGTTGTGGTGTCTGGCGATGTATGCTCTCAAATTGCGAGCGATGCAGGCACCGACTTCGAGACCCTGTTCGCAAACAACCCAAATGTTGATACTGGATGCACGTCGATGTATGTGGGAGAAGTGAGTCGATTTCTTGTCCATTGTATCACTGACTGACCTTATCCGCTAGGTTCTCTGCGTCGCGGACCAAGTTTTCGATTATCAGTGATCAAAAGCACTTTGTCGTAAAGTATAACACCGTTCAAATCACTTTTCAAGTCGCATTACCCTTGAGCTTGAAGTATCTGACCTTCTAGAGCCACCACCGAACAGGTCTCTAAAAGTTGAATTCAGCTAATCAAAAGGCGTGAAAAAAACGAACCACGAAAGCGCCGTCTAATACGAGTAGGAGACAAGGAAGAGTATAGCAGAAGGCGCTGAGCCCATTCAGACTCATACAGATGAATGACTCAGTAAGTAAAGGAAAGAGTGACTTTCTGATTGAAGTGACTGTGACCGCCCGAGTCCCGACGTTTTTAGGCGGCATGACAAATCATAATCCCACGAGCCATTCCCAATCAGGAGCAGCGGTCTTCAGAATCCATTTACAAAAATTTTCCATCGAGTTTTGTGAATCCTTTCGACAGCTGCTCCCTCTCTCCCTCCATGATTCACGAAAGCTCTTTCGGTAAATTCCTTTCGGTGAGGCGTCGAGGACGCGACGCAGGAGATCTAGCTCATAAACCTGGACAAAAGCATTCCAATTCTTCATCTTCACTGTTGAACAGCGACAGAAACAACTCGTCGGTCTGCTTAGATGTCTCGAGACTTGCCACTGTCAGAATCAACAAACTGAGAGCCTGATTCTAGTCCAATTCTCACCGAGCTTGAATGAAAATTATGAGAATGAGGTCTACTGTAGCAATGGCGTCAACTGATTCCAATAAATAACTTTACTCCCAGTAAAAGATAAAGACATCAATGCACTATTGCGTCTCAAACATCAAGTGCCGGATTCGAATTTACGTGCACGTAGTTGTGGTCCACAATGAATGACGGCCGATAATCGCGAGCCCTGACCATCATCTCGCGATTGAACGTGGGTATATCTCGCTGGAGAGACTTTCGTCGGCGAAGAATTAGCAGAACAGCAGCGATCAAAATCAAAGCAATCAAAGTGCCAACGATAGCTCCGATGATTGCTGCCTTGGATTTTGAATGGCTGGTCGCTGCTGATATGGTGTGGGGCGATGCTTCAGGCGACGCAGTGAGGCTTGGATCAGAAGCGCCAGATGAGGTTGCTGTAGAGGTCTTGCTGTGGAATTTTGAGCAAAAAAGCGGATTTCAGACAATAAGCTCACGTTTGACTGACACCAGAAGCCGTCACCGAGGCTGTTGCAGTACCGCTAGAAATAGAGGTCAGATTCTTCAATGAAAGATATGGCACAGAGACGCACCTTGTCGAGGTTCCAGTGACCACCGGACCATGGCTAAAACCGAACTGAGTGAACACCGGGATTGAAGATGTTGAAGAAGGAGGAGGAGAACCAGCACTGTCAGCGGTGTTTCCTGAAGATCCATTCGTCGTTGGTGTAGCTCCAGGGTTGGTTGTGGTATGGGTTCTGGTCAGAGGATCCGCTGTTCCACCAGAGCCACCAGCAGAAATACCGCCAGACCCAGAATCTACAGCGGCAGCGAAGATCTAAAGGTAACTGTAAGAGAAAAGGTTAGACGAGAGCAATTATATTTACCTGGAATGCTGCAGTGGTGGCAAGAATTGTGCTCGGGGCACTGTATTTGGTCAATAAAGTCCATTCAGCTGAGCGGTTTTTTCTATACCTTTTGTCCGCGGCCTGCAACGAGACACTGGGACCATTTAGTTAGTATTTATGAACGAAAGACGAGGGCATACCCTGTACTAGTGTCCTTGAAAACGATAGAGACCGACCCGGTGAGGTTGGTCGCTCCTGGTGTGATGGCCCCAACATCTATAGTACTGAAGGGCGACGTGCTGAAAACCGGGTTCGCGAAAACATCTTCAGGACCTGTTGTCCATGAAATTATAGCGCTTTCTCCAACGACGATGTGAGGTGGTACAGACAGCGACACCGTACCAGACGATGTCGCGGTTAAAATAGCACTAAAAATGTTCTGTAAGCGCTAGTAATGAGGATTTTTAGACGACTTGCATAGATAATAGCGCGAGGAGCATTGGGCCACACGGTGGTCGACTTCCAAGAGTGACACCCCCTGAAAGTGCACCGCCGCTGCATCACGTCTCAGGTTCCGACTGCCGCCATCATGTTTTAGCCGCCCAATTAGGCGGTGCTATTGATTGGTTTCGAGACTAAGGGCCAGCGCTCATGAATAACCAGTAGAGACGTCCATCTATGTGGGCGCTAGGGCTCGACGGCGAGAAATACGGAGAGAAACAAAGAGATATCATGTGCTCTGAGCTCAAGGCTCAGCTTCCGATCATCTCAGTTGCTCATTTCTTCGATTTGAGCCTCTTACTACAGCGCTCTGCAGACGATCCATCTCTGCGGAAAGAACCCAACAGCAGATCCGATATTTTGACCGCGAAATTAATCATCGGACTTGGACACCAAAAGTCTCTGGTAGTTTAGCCCTGATCGCAGCTTGGACCCTACTTGGCAAGCAGGCAAAATTCTTTTTCGCGCCTTCATTTCGGGTCCGCAGAGACGATATCAACGGTACCCACTTTTAACGGACTTCCGAAAGCCCTGCTTTGCCTTCAGCCCCAAGGGCCTCTTTGGCCCTCTTTGGCCATCAACACCTGTCGCAGGATATTGGTGAGCGATGGAAAACGGGAAAGAGAGAATGTCATCTACAGCGAGCGAGACCCGTGGCGGTTGTAATCTGTCGCACCAATTCTCATGTCCCTGCTCTGGAAGAACTGCTGTAATGCGTGTCGTCGAGCATCGCTCTCCTTCAGCTTCTTCGGTGACAATGATTGGTGAGCGCTTATGAACTGTAAATATTCACCAGATTCATCACTGTTTTCCGCAGGTTCATGTGGCCAGCAAAGTAGCACGATAAAGATCTTGACCAGTGACGATATGCTTCCGCAAGAATAATCACTCGTTCAAGGAGCGATCATCCACGTTTGTGTCCTTCAAACTTATGCCCCCAAAAAATGTCAGCTCCTTGAATCCAGGCAGACGCGATAACAAGGATTCATTCCGACGGACTCGTATCCCTAAAGAGACACTCGGACTTGTAGCATTGGCGAAAGACTGCCGTTTCGAGTGGCGGCGCCGCGGTGATTCTATCTCTCTGCAGGGTCGAATTTATCACTTTCTGTCAAGCAGCTCGCATTGGAGTTCAGCTTGGAGTGGAAAATGTTCCCTGGTACAGTTATCTACTATTCAAAGCTGTAGATTGCTCACTCCATCGACAGTGGCGTCACTGGCGTGTCTGTCTTTCTGTAAAAGGAAATTTTTTCGAATTATGATGGTGCTGCCTCGTTGCATTCGCGTGTCGCTTTCCGGATTATCCTTTCACTCTCATGGTCCTGGCGCATCGGGGGAATGACGTCCTCTTTCTCGATATATCACACGCATGGAAAACATGCCCCGAATTGGGACAATGACGAGCTATCAGCTGAAGGGCTCTTGGATAAAAAGAGGCGGAAGCCGTCGCTTCATTTCGGTTTGTTCCCCTTTCACAGCGAATGCTTCACGCGTCGTCCATTGTTCGTCTGGCTCCTATAAGAGCTTCGCCTTCACTTTGTGCAAAACATTCTTCGACTTCCTTCACGATGCCGTCTGTGACGACGCGCACCAATTCTCGTCCTGCTTTTCCTCAGCCACATCTTTTGCTTGAACGAGCTGGTCTCTCCAGCAGTCGCTCTCGAGCGGATCCTGACCTTTTTCACTCTTTTAATCCACCACCCGAGTTCGACCTCAGCAACTATGTTCGCTATCGCAGTTATGTCATGCATAATTTCGACTTGAATGGCACCGAGTGTGCCACTCTTCTTGACCAAGGCGTCAGAAGTCTTTTACATCCACCATTCAAACCAGCTCTTCCTTCTCCACCAAAGACTTTTTCAATCAAGAAAAGTGCTGAAGGGACAGGTCTGGGTATGTTTGCTCGACGCAACATTCCTCAGGGTGCTGTTATTCTTGTCGAGCACCCTATAATCATCACGCCATTTCTCATCGGTCTCCCAACTCCTGCTTCCGAATTATACGCCACTCTCGCTGGACGTCTCGATTCACGTCTTCGCAAGGAGCTGGAACTTCTTTGCAATAGTCGTGGAGATATCAAGAGTCATATCGAAGGCATAATGCAGACAAATGCATTGTCTATAGAGCTTGCGATTCCCGATGTCCCAAATCCCGAAATCTCGACCCACAGGGCCTTGTTCCTCAACGTCAGTCGGTGTAATCATAGGTATGTTCTTTTTCTCTTCGACGTCATAAATGCTAAAAGAATCGAAGCTGTGGCCCCAATGCCGTGTGGAAATGGGATGCCGAGTCATTCTCTTTGACGCTCCAAGCTGTTCGACCTATCTCGGATGGGCAGGAAGTCACGATACAATATATCGACTCCACTTTGCCACGAGATCAGCGTCGCGAAAAGCTCCGAGCGCTTTATGGGTTTGACTGCAGATGCTCCCACTGCACTTGTAAAGGCAGCCACAGCGATTTGGCTCGACGAGAATTGCAAGACTTTTGGAAATGCGTCCCGTCTTTCGAGACTTGGAGCACCGATTCCCGATTATCTCGGGATTTGTTGATTCGCGCTCATGAGCGGGCTATTAAGATGCGCGAATCTGAAGGATTGGAGCTGTTTGATTATCGGAAACATGTTGACGCTATTGCCATGTGCTATGGGGCCCTGGGCGATTTGAAATCGTTCAGGCATTGGGTAAACCTGGCCAAGCAGTGTCGCGGTGACGCTGACATCGAGCATGTCATCGTCTTGGATCTCTGGCTGGAGAATCCAGAGACCTTTCCGGTCTGGGGATGGCGGAAATCCTAAGTAGTTTGTAGTTCTAATTCTAATTTTACTGTAGCGTAGGTAGTCCATTTGTATCAGTAGCCAGCTGTTCTATCAAACCAACCATTTTCATCTTAGTGTGATTCTGGGGCTCCACTTGACGTATGGTCTGATCTTTTTAATTCAACATTCAACCTGACGGACTGCGGTGGAGAGAGCCCAGATATGATAGATGACGTCGAACGAAACCACGAGGACTCAAGTCTTCCTGGATCGAGTCTAAATCCAAAGACAAGTTCGTTAATCTTGAAAATCTACACATGGAACCATATGTACTTGAAATTCTTCAATCGTGTCCTCTAATAGGCTTGGGAACATATCTAGAACATTGATGGATGAGATGAAATCCGAAAAGCAACTTGAAACTCACGGTTCCTCGAGATACTTGATCTCTTGTTCATTAAGAATCAGCGAAGAGTCGACAGCCTCATCCAAACGTTTAACGGAAGATACCCCAAGAATAGGACTCGAGACCTTTACGCGAACCCAGGCCAAAGCCATCTGAGCCATAGTTTGATCTTTTTTCTTTGCAATCTCTTCGACTCGGGTGCTGATGGCTTTGTCAACATCAGAATAGTAGACTCCTCAACCTTCGGCGCGGTTTTGAGTCGAGCGCTGTCGACACTACCGACTGGGCGAGCCAAATCGCCTTGCTAAAGGAAATGTCAGACTATGGATTCTGTTCGTTGAACGAAAGAGATCTTACGTGCAAAGGACTTCAAGGAATTAGACCAATTCCCGCATCAGTAAAATGTCAATTTACTTGTGCGCTTTTTGCGTATTTTGACATGTGAAATCTGGAATGGGAAACTTCCAGCAAGGGATGGGATAAATATACTTTGAGACCCTCTCCAGGGTCTTTACGGACACTTTCGAAGCCAGTGGGAGCAATGGTGAGATCACTGGAGGCGACCCTGTCATCACGTAAGCGTTCTCATGGCTGTCAATCGACATCGACGGCCAACCTTTCACGAAATTTTGGAACAGGTCACTTTGGCAAGGCTTATGGTAACAATGGTGAGGGATATCAGGCTTGGGGGAGTCACAGATTAAGTCTCATTTCCATGGATTACTGGATTTGAATTGTTGTGCTTTTTAAAATCTGGACTCAGCATTTTTCGCTTCCTACTTTTTATGAATTTTACGTATTTTTGCATTTGTTTGCATTTGTACAAGCACCGCAAGTATTTTGACAGGTTACTGATGCGCAGATTTGCAATAAGGAATCATTTCGCGCTCCTATTGAGCGTTTAGAAAAATAATTTCGCCGTGAATCAGAAAGAAGCACCGACCTCTTCACGGTAGAGCAACGAGTATTCATTCTGCATACTGATGAACTTGGTCCAGTTATGCTTGTCAGCTATTTCGTTCAAGTGAGCGAACTGCCATGCTCTCATAGAGCTGGCTCCGATGTAGTGGACCTTGCCCAGTTGGACTAGGTCGCGCAAGGCCTTCATAGTTTCTTCAGGTGGGACAGATGGGTCATAGCGATGGATCTGCAAAATATTGATGTATGGAGTGTCGAGTCTCTGCAAAGATTCCTCGACAGCATTTAAAATGGCTCCACGAGAGAGCCCGGCGTAATTGACGTATCGACGAGTGTTATTGAGCTCAGGCATCAGTAAACCAAATCTTCAACTGTGGCGCGGAGTCAGTTCCGGAAGTTCAAACGCCAGTGCTTGTACAGACCATTATCAGACACGACTCCGTAGCATTTGGATGCGATGATGATCTGGGAGCGAGGGATTTCGTACTACAGAACGCGGTCAGAAGCGTCAAGAGTCTGTTCGAATGAAACAAACCTTTTTGATGAACTTTGCGATGATGCGTTCGGATTCACCGTTGGAATACATGTTGGCGGTATCAATGGTGTTGATTCTACCAAAATCGGGTCAGTAAAAATGGGCAAGACTCGATAAAGAGAAAGTACCCAGCATCCCAAGCAGCCTTCAGAACCTTGATCGATTCTTCCTCGTCAAGAGGCCATCCCTGTGTCATAAATTAGAAGCAAACTCGGCGAGAAGACTTGCTCGACTAACACCCCACTTTGAAGAACCAAAACCCATTACGCCGATCACAGGAACAGAAATCTTGAGTCTAGAATTTCCAAGCTGGGTGTAAACAGCCTTGATAGTAGGTTCGACGGTCGCCATTGTTGCTGATGAAATCAAGAGGAGCACAAGCAGCTTTTTATACAGTGGTCAAAGCAGGCTTGCTCATCCTGCCGCAGCAGGATTGGTAACTGCTAGCCTCGACAGCTTGACCCTGAGAGACTTTCATGCCATTTTCCTAGCACAGAGAGCTTTCGGGATATGTCAGCAATGGCTGGACGCTTACCGACAGTTACCGACTCACCTTATAGCGCGACGCGACCGGGAAATGCAACGGCTGGGCTCAGATTTGATCGAGTCAGATTACCACATCAGATCCGAGCCTAATCATCATCGATGCATCATCATCGATCATCGCGACGGGATGTTTCCCAAGATGTACGGAGCAAAGAGACCGGCTTCAAGAAAACAGCGTCTGACTAAATAATGCATTCAACTATTACTGAATATATCTAGAAATCGATCGGAAACGACGATAAAGAAGCAGAGAGCTGTTGAGCAGCGAGTCTAACGGCATGCTTGCCTCGCAAAAGACGAGTTCTTGAAGCTGCATTGGATCTTGATACTTTACTGGCTATGTAATTTCCAGCTACGTGTCCTGTCCTTTTGGCTCTGCGTCTTGTTTTTTGAGCTTCCATAGCTCGATACCATCCCAGTCCTCCCGGTCCCAGCTTATGCCGCTCTTCTGCATTGCTTTGCTCAATTTGCGATGCGGAATACGCTCGATATCAAAGTTCCAGCTCTTTTGAGCAGCCGAAAGCATTTCTTCCACTACCTCCGGGTCTCGTCGCTCTAGACAAACCAAGATGTGAGACTTTGAGTCACTGAGCCCGTGGATCGTACGAAGCAGTGGCTCTATCAATGTACGATCGTAGACGGTATCAGCGGTGACTATGAGGTTGAATGGAGGGTCAAGTCCATCGTCCCAGTCTTGGGGAAGGGTATTCCAATCGAATGGAAGGACTTTGACGGTCCCTTTCAGGCTATCCTGATTGTGAGCGATATTGCGCTCGAGGACAGTAGAAACAACGACCTGGATATCTGTCGCCAGGACATTCCATCCAAGAGAGCTTAGCGCCAAGCTGTATTTGTGCCATCAGGTGAAACGAATTGGAATCGAGATACACGTACGCTGTCAATCCGATTCCACTTCCAAGCTCTATCGCTCTCATCCCTTCTTTGGCGTATTTGCTGTTGTGCTCTACCAGATATGCTGAGAGACACTGCGCTCCCAGCCACAGAGCCGTGCCGTTGGAGACACCATTGTCAAGCTGCGCCAGATCAAAATGATCATTTTTGAGCATATATCTTAGCAATGGGATATGTTTCGTTTTGTGAGCGGGATCCATCATTGTGGTCTAAGAGCAAGCAATACATTCACGTGCAAGTGACGCGTCGATACACGTGCTCCTAATCAGGGAGCACGTGTGACTCGAGCCTGAACTCAAACCATCATGATAACCGCTGAACAATCGAGTTCTTCATCGAGTTCTAGGTCTGAAACGCCTTATCAAAGGCGCGATTCGCATTATGCGCCAGTGCAAAGGACTTTGGAAGATGTCCGTGAACAGGTTTCTCAAGAGGTGGCCTACCGAGCTGTTCGCAAAGCCATTGTGGTTGACGGTAAACTCCTCATTATTGACGCCACAGAACATCTTCTCATTCATCTATTATTCACATTCACTGCTCTGCCTCGATGATTCCCTCTCATTCGCTGGCAGACGTAAAGGTTGGCGTGACGATGATCTCTTCCAAGACCGATGACATTGGATTCCTTAAACTCATCGCATCAGTCGTCGAAGAGCAGCTACGCGTCCAGAACCATCTTTTCGCGATCGCAACGACCGGGATCCCCAAAGACGGTTCCATAAACTATGTCATCGTCTGTGGCTCTATAGACGAACACGTCCAGCGGGCCATCCTTCTCACAACCGCCAAATTCGTCGACCGTCTCGACTCAGCCTTCCAGCCAGATTCCAAAACCTGGATCGCAGGTATAAAAGAGCTCGGTTCGTCCATCTACGACGAAGATGCCCTCTGGGACGTTGTTCGAAAAGCTTCTCGACGGCCGATCGATGATCCCTTGAACGCTCCTCCTGGTTCAATCGGCGTCGCACAAAAGCTGATGCAAGCTCGGGCAAGGCTTCAGCGGCTAACCCCACGTGAGGCCTATCGCGAGCTTCTCGAACCCCATGTCGATGCCCCGACCTTTCTCGTCGACATTCGTCCAGCTTTGCATCGAGAGCGCGATGGCGGGATCCTAAGTTCCCTTACCGTCGAACGGAACCTCCTAGAATGGAAGTTTGATCCCCGAAGCGAATCGCGGCTGAATATCGCAGACAGGTATGATCTTAGGATCATTATATTTTGCGACGAAGGCAATGCATCCAGTTTTGCAGCCGATTCGCTGCAGGAAATTGGGTTGTTGATGAGCACAGATATCATTGGAGGGTATCGCGCATGGAAGGACGCCGGATTGCCCGTCGTCCTGCCACAGTCTGCCATTGACTGAGCGCGATATCGATTTGCTGAACTGTGGAATCTTGGAATTTGTACTTTTGTAATTCCTTCAACTTTGTTCGACTCGGGTCGGATTTCCCTATACTCTTTTCGTGCTCCCATAAAGTTCCGGGATATATACCAGTCGAAAACGAGAGCCAGTGGATCTGGCCACTGATAAGATCCCTATACAGGAGTCACAATCAGCGGCAGATTGTGCGTTGCGCAGTCAGCAGGAATGACGCCGGCCTACTGTTTTGGGACGCCCCTTCAAAAACCTTGTGCCAAAGGCACCGATGGGTTGACATTCATTTGCTTCAAGTTGAATCCGGCCCAAAAGTCGCGTATATGATCTCTAGGACCGTATATCTAGCACATTGTCCACAGTGGTAAAACTCTGAAGGGATAACGCATGAGACTCCAAGCTCTTTGAAACAGAAAGGCCCAAACATTAGACGCAAGGATCAATGAACCGTAAGATGTAGGCCTGTTTCAGCAGAAACACTGATGCATAGAGACCGACTTCGAGAAACGAGCGTCTGACTAAAGAATTTCAAGTTATATATTGATGATAATAGCAAACGAATAAAATACAGCGACGCAAGTTCCAAGGTAGACCAGTGATGTAGAAATGCCGGGTCAGATATTCTTTAGATATCAAGGTAGCATGTATATCTCGAGTCATCTGCACCCTTCCAGCCAACTGCGATGATGTCAATATCAGCATTACAGATTTATCATTGAGCACGTACCACCCTGCCAGACATCAAGGAGATGATCCGGGTCACTGAAGATTTAGATATGAGAACATATATCACAGTAGAGAAACGAGACTGACTATTTATTCTTGATTTCAAGGAGTCGTGGGTAGTTTCCGCCGTAAAATGATTCTGCGGAACATCAGAGAGATGCCATGGAACAGAAGGTTATTCATTACCCTCAAAGTCAGGCTCATACACATCGGCTTCACTCTGCAGAAATCTCAGTAAATTGATCATCAAGTCCTTTGAAAGTCCTGACCTGATAAGCCCCAGAACCGGGAGTCATGGCTCTTAGTATGTCAGCGGACTCGGTAAGATCCGTGTATATACTCGAGACCTGCTGTACGGAAGCATCAAAGTTCCATTGAGCGCCCAGGGTCACCTTGAACAGAAATCAGGTATGAAATCATGCAATGAAGACAGAGTCTTACATGCCAAAGGGAGTTTCTCCATGCTGGAGTCACTGATGTATCGTTGTTGTCACCGTAGACGAAGGGAGTCACGCCCAACATAGCCACCAAGTCGATTTTGCTCATGAGCGAGTCCAAGGTGGTGCTGAGCTCATTTCGTTGGCTCGCCGTCTTGAAATTGTCGGCAGGGATCAAGCGAGAGGACATGGCGAAAGGGAATCCAGAAGGCTAAGAGCAATCGGTACATATCTCCACGCTGATTGGATTGCGACTCACCCAGTGTATGACACCGAGGTATTTGTCAAAGAAACTCTTATGATTTGGTTCCAACGAGGCACTGAAGCTTCCTCCGATGCTTGCTATGAATTCCTGAAGAGCCGCCGTCGATGCGTTCGCAGCCCTGGCCGTAAGTTTTGGATTGGCCAATGTAATAGTGTCTGCCTGAGCCCAACATTCATAACTTGTTTCAAAAAGTGAGTCGGAAGGGCACGTACAACGATATATGATCCCCATCCTGAATAATGGTCAATGTGCGACTCCGAGTTCATGGAAAGACACACACACCTTGTCGTGCCAGCTCGAGATAATTTTTCGTGATGAACTGCAGGAACTTGAGTCGGTTGTCCCCGACAGTCGGATCGTAAGATGCAAAGACTCTGGAAGAAAGTCAGATACCTGACATTCGATATGCAGAGTACCACTTGCGCGTTGATAGGCATTTCAGGGAAAACCAGGGTCGTTACTTTCAAGACGACGCCAAAAGTTCCACCACCTCCACCTCGCAATGCCCAGAAAAGATCGGGAGAGCTGCACTCATTCACGAAGAGATGGTCCCCTGTCGGAGTCACTATCTCGAATTCAAGCTTTTTCCTTTGAGAAGTGTTGGCAGACACCAGGAATGAAAAGACTCACCACTCTGTCGACTCCGAGACCAAGGACATTGGAAAGGATACTAGGGAAACGGTCAGTCGTGGCTCCACGACCAGTTCAAAAGTTTGCCTGTGACCGCCTCCTTGAACGTAGCCTCCACCGGCGCCAACCGTAGCACATCCACCAGTTGGAATAGTCAGCTTGTTCTGGTCACCAAATTCCACGATATCGGACCATTGGACTCCAGCCTGAAACAAGTTGAGACTTGTGAGATTCAACATGATTGAAGAAAGCTTACGCCGATTGTGACAGCCAGCTTTCCAACGGTCGTTTTCGGGCAGTGTTGAGGAACAAAATTTTTCTCCACTCGTAACTAGAGCCCGAAGTTGAGTTGTGAATCAGATTTATGAGGACTTGAACGCACCGATTTTAGGTTATGTGTCCATAGAGCGAGGGTTCCAGGGCCGCTAGCCCGGCCCTTGTAGTCATGCTATTGATTATTAGCATAGATACAGAAAGGTTGACAGGAAACATCTTACCCCAGTGTTTTTGATTATCAGAGGAATGCCGTTAGCTTTGGAAAATCGGAATGCCGCGACGATGTCCTGAGCATTTGACACATCAATCTAGGAGATGATGATCATTTCTTAGTTGAAAGCAGTCATGATGTGTCTTGAATGAATTCGTACCGCATAATCGGGTATGGCACCCTGACTGCAGACTTTGGGAGGAGCGTCTGCGACCGAGTTGTTGGGATTTGTGTTATCAAGCAGACAACTTGCTCCAGTCCGTTGACATGTCTCCCATTGGGTCTGACAAGAATGATTGAGACAGGTAAATCAGATGAACAATGATGAAAGCTCACCTCGACGTAAGCCCCGAAACTGCTGGCGAGAGTGGCTAATGGGGAGTTGGACAGCAGAAAGAAAATAGAGCCGTTCTACTGACGAGAATCAAGATATTCAGCGGTAACAGCTGCGCAACCTTCTGCGCTGAAGTTCCCCAGTGTTCCCGGAGCGGCTTGTTGAAAACAGGGCCTCGCAAAAGGAATTCCGTTGAACAAACGACCTTGAACTGTAGCATTGAGAGCCTTCCATTTCGCAGCATCTGGCACTGCAATACTGGAACCGTGGACGGCAGAGGCAGAGAGCAATATCGCGAGAAGAGCACTACCCTCGAACATCTTCGTGATGGTCGTTGTTGAGGATGGGAATAGTTGGTTCCGTCTTATATACACCATCGTCAGCCATTGTCATCGGAGTACTTTACCATTTCATTCAATTCGGCAGACCTTGTGACCTGTGACAGTGCCGAAAATTGAAAATATAGCCCAGACCTGTATGACAAGAATGTCGCCTTCGGCGTCATCCCGACCTTGCTGTATCGGTGTTTGACTGCCTGTGTTCTGCTATTTTGAGAACAGAAAATGATTGTAAGCCTGTACTAGGTAAAGAAATAAACCAATATCCGAAATATGGCTTACCAGTATGGTGAGAAGCTTGCGGCGACGATAGAACTGGAGAATTTGCCCTAGTCCCGAAATTTGATGTTGTTGAAAGGAGCAAAGTCGGAGAATTTATTTCTGCCTTCTGCTGCCACTCAGATTCCTTGTGTGAGAGAAACGAAACAGGGATGGTAGAAGGGGTACAAAAATACAGAGAGGCGAGACTTTGCAAGCTGAGCAATCTGGAGCACAAAACGAGCCAGACAAAGAGATGAGGAAAACTTTATTCTCATCTTTACTCATTCCCATCGATCTTGTACTTCCCTGATTCAGACTTCAAACACGTGATGGGAAGAACAGGCTCGCATTGGGCGTCTACCTTAGTTACCGCTTGTGTATTCGTAGTACGTAATAATATGAGCCAACCCAACATGCATGATTTTGAAGAGGTCGCTTTCCAAGCTAGTCCCGCTGAGCAGTCCCTTGCCAGTCAATCTCCACCTACGAACCCCAATCCGACAGCTGTGGCCCAACTACACGCTGATGCATTTTGGCCCCTCTTGCAGCAGCATTTGTGGTCTGATCCTTGGACGCGCTTATGTATGTCTGCTGATATCTGTGTTGTCTTCATTGACAAGATACCACCCAGGCCTTACATTCTTCATCTTTATGATAGTACTGGCTTTAAGCTCCGTGTCGCTCACGGTATCCCTGTTCTCCATGGTCGTCACGTATTCTTTGGGCACTGCCAAGCAGCTTCGGCCTCATGGATTCATAAATTTTTCTATATTCGGGTCTGTTCTGTCTATTTTGAACGTTGGTTCGCTAAATGTCATAAATACAGAAAACCTGTATGAATGCGAACTTTGGCACGAGCGCTCACGTTTGCTGCTGATACTGCAGCTTCTTATGGACTTCGTCGAGCGCTTCTGGAGGGATGTCTGATGGCCCTTACCATGGTACTGGATGCTCAAAGTACTGAAGCGGTGACTGCTCTTGCACATGAGCATTTACTCAAAGGAGCGGGCAATTCTCGTTCAGTATTTTCGAGAGAGCCACCTCCTCCCCAGTTTAGCTCTGTCAAATTCAGTCCTTTTTATCTCCAGCACGGTACTCTGGCTCCAGATCCCGTCGACAACTATATCATGACGCCATCGGTCAAAAGAAGCTCACCGACCTGAGCCGAATCATTCTCACCCGTCGTTTTCCTGTCCTTATTGAGGGTCCAACGTCCAGCGGCAAAACCAGTGTCGTCGAATACTTTTGCCAAGCGAACTGCACACCAGTTTATTCGTATCAACAATCACGGGCATACCGACATACAGGAATATGTCGGCTCACATGTTCCTGATCCCAGCACTGAAACGCTCGTCTTCAAAGATGGTATTTTGGTTCGAGCTCTTCGTGAAGGTCACTGGTTAGTGCTCGACGAGCTCAATCTGGCACCGGCAGAGGTCCTCGAAGCCTTGAACAGGCTGCTCGATGATAACCAAGAGCTTGTCATTCCAGAAAGCCAGGATGTCGTCGTTCCGCATGAAGCATTTTATGCTTTTTGCGACTTAAAATCCTCCGGGCTTGTACGCGGGAAGGAAAGCTTTATCCCGAGCTTTCCGTAACCGGTTTCTGGAAGTCCACTTTGAGGACGTCCCTTAGCCAGAGCTAGAAACAATTCTCTGCGAGCAGTTCCGCTCCATCCTACGGCAAAAAAATCGTCGCTGTTTTCTGTGAACTACAGAAGCGCCGACAAAACATGGTTTTGCTACTCTTCGAGACCTTTTTCGCTGGGCAGGTCGAGATGCTGTTGGATATCAGGAATTGGCAGAAACCGGGTCGTAGGCAAACTCGGGTATTGAATTAATATTGATGGGCATTTCCGCTATGAAACAAGTCGAGTTAACGATACGCTGCTCGCTTAAACTACAAATGAGTCCAGGATGCGATAACTCTACAATGCCAGATAGAAAACGCTGCTATTACTTATCGAATGCGGGATTGTGGACAGACAAAGCAATGCGACACTGTCGATGACCATGATATATTGTTGTTGTCGTTATATCTACTGGGACTGACTTCATACTGTACAGTAAAAACCATTAGGTTGGGAGACCTCGCTGAAACAAAAAGCCTTGGGATGAATCCCGTATAGATTCGCATAATTTGCGACGGGCTGTGTTGAATTTAATGTCTCGATCCCATCGGGTTTGAGTGCGGAAGCCCCGCAACCCTCCAACGTTACCTTGCGCTATTGATTCTATTTCCTTCCCATACCACGATTCAGCTTTGGGGCACCAAAATCCAACGTCGAAAGCAGATTTCTTCCATGCGTTGGGCTTTGGAAACCATGAGGAGTTCGACCAATTGGGGACAGCTGAATCTGTTTTGACTCTGTACACGCCACAAATTATGTTGATATCTTCTTCGACCAAAGTAGTTGATTGATAGTCTTGAAGATATCGTTCAGCTGTTAGTAGCTCTGGCCCATTGGCATCGACTGCGAGACGCCAGATTAGACCACCGTACTGTAGCGCAGCTCGAGCTATCATTGGGTGTTTTAGAAAGTGGTCTCTCTTTTCGAGGTAGATTTGAAAGTCGGTGATGTGATCGGGCTTCCAATCTTTATCTCTGACACCCAGAACAGGTGCTGTGGGTTTGAGTTTGCGCACGACGTCCGAGTTATCAACAGTAATAAGTTGAAAAGCGATTCCGTTTCGAAGGAATTCAGTGAGGGCGTCATTGATGTCGTTCAAACGATTCGCACGTAAGACATGCAGAACGGAAAGGGAATCACGAACGCGAAGGTAGTGAGAGTTGAAGTGATCCCTGATATTGAAAAACCCTCGTGATAGAGACGTTTCCACTACGAAAGACTTGTTCATAGATTTTCCGAGGAAAGTTGTGTGCTGCGGATGGAGATCACTAACAGACAAATGCATCGAAGGGGGTTTCGGTGAAAAAGCAGCGAGCAATTGGCGTCGTTGATTCAAGGCTGCATCTGTGAAATCCCAGCACAAAAGTTGGCAAACATCCTTCCAACGTTTCGTTTCGCTACTAGATTCCAATTCGGGAAGGGACTCCACACTAGGTGCATCTACATGGAAGCCATATCTGAGTCGCATGCCAGAAGGCCATGGCAGACAAACGAATTCAGCTGTCTCGACTGGCGCAACCCACGGATCTAGCTCTAGTGGTAAAGTTACATCCACCACTTGTGAATCCTTGACGCCTCGATTCAATTCCTGTGGCGAAGTTGTATCGGTTATTGGCGGGTGATTTTCAACGCTTTCCGCGTTACTTTGGGAGGGAGACAACAAACGCGGAGCTGCAAGCAATGGTTCCTCTACGTTGTCGGACAATCCTCCTTGTTCCATCTCGCTGGTTATCAAAGGTAGAACCGAGGGAAGGGTTATATCCACCACTTGTGAAAAATCCTCGACGCGTCGACCCAACTCTTGTGGCGAAGTTGTATCGGCTATTGGCAAGCCATTTTCAACGTTTTCCTCGCTATTTCGGGAGAGTGGCGACAAACGCGGAGCTGCACGTGATGGTTCCGCTACGGTCTCGGACAATTCTCCTTCTTCCATCTCACTGGTTACCAAAGCTGGAACCGAGGGAATAGTTGAATGATATAACTGCCCCAGCTCTTCGTCATCTGGCTCCTCTTCGGGTGCAAATTCTATGCAAAGATCCCACTCGTTCGCAAAAGAGCTATATCGCATTTGTCCTGTGCTGTAGTGTTGCCATGTGTCCTCGACTTCACTCCTCGGTACATAATTTCGTGTCAAGTACGGTTTAGCGCTGATACTCCATTCGAAGGTATGCGCAGCGCTACTGGAAGTCGCAGGTGGCATATAGCGATCTGCATTTTTTACTCGTTGTAGGCGAGAGCGGCGGCAATCGTCAGTCTCGGTTTGCAGCATGCGATTCTCCGATTCTTCTCGTCGTTTGAAGAATTCCTGCCATGTTTCCCCGAGACGCTGACCAGTCGGTAAACTGTTCTGAGGATACGGTTCATAGAGTGTACGTGGAGACATGGGTTCGAGTGATATCGGGACGAAAACGAAAGGGATATTTCGTTGGACTGAATTGAATTTTTGTGTATGAGTGACAGCCTGCGGAGGAATCAGGTTGGAACTGCGATAAAAAATAGCATCATTCATCGCTTGTTGTGTTAAATTGAAGCGGTGGAGTTGCATATTAGGGGTGGAGTAAAGCAAAGGATGACCGAGTCTGCCCCAGTAGAAGTATAAGGGGACCGATGCGTTGAAATATGAGGGAAGAATCGCGTCCCATCCGTAGACCCCATTTGACGCCCTGACGTCGACAAACAATCCTATTCTAGCCAGTCGAAAGTCGGCTATAGCTGAATCGCAAATAAGATCGACATCTTTGTCGCTCTTTAGATGTTGTCGTAAAATCCTTCTCCATGGCTGCTCTTGCTCCGATACATTACTGCGATGAAACCGCGCAATGTGATGAGAAACTTCGGCCACTAGAAGCAAGAAACCTTGAATGACATCCCAACCCTTTTCTCTCATGATTCTTTGACCAATCCCTTTGCGACGCAGATGGCCTGTTGGCGGTGAAGCGTGGATGTACTTGATTGGGTACCCAGGCATAGCAAAAGTATGCCTTAGTGATAACAGTACTATTTCAAGCTTCTTCCACGACTCGACAATCTCTGGTGGAATCTGCCATCCTTTGTCGCCGAAATTTAAAACTGGGATGGACTGTTTTCCGTAGCGCAGTGACCTCAACAAGGCATCGCGAGGGTCAACGCGACATGGAATGAATCCACGGTATGGGATGATTCCATCCTTTTCCCAACCACGCTCGTTAGTATAGAGTTCCGGCTTGTGGATGTAAGGGCGAAGCAGTTGGTCCGTTATCGTATCGTATTTCGAGTTGGGGATATTATCGAGGGCACCAGGGTCGGCATCGTTTGGAATGATTTGGAATACGTGGTCGTCCTCTAAGCGAAACACTTTAGACTCTGCAGTAAATCAGGTTATGCAATGAGCAAGTAAAGATGCTTTACCCATGAAATTTGGACTCGTCGAATACAATTTGAATGAAAGGCTTCAGGGACTCGTAACGTGATACCAACACAGCAATTAAGTGTGCGCTCGTGATCGAGGAATTTGTCACTGAGACTTGACAAGCGCTTGGTCGGAGCGCAACGACTCTTTCGCTGCAAGCAGACCGAAAGGAGCGAATAGAGATTGAATAGATGTAAATTATACAAGTCCATCAACCAGACTACTGACTTGCTTTGAATAGCCTGAACTGATGAAGCTCACTAGTATAAGATGCGACGTTCGTCCGTCAAGTACCTACTTCTCGAAATGTGGAACAAGGTGACAGTTTCGCATAATACGGCCGACAAAGATAATCTCTTAATAGACTTTGCGCATTCTTGTTGACGGAGAAACTGTAAAGAGGCCGGTCGCGGCACACTGACATCAACTGACGAAAATGCGTGAACCACTCGACATAGGGTGTTGAACTTTGACTTGGAAAATATCCGGCAACCGGATTAAGACACGTACGCGGGCTATACCTATCGAAGCTAAATAAGTATCTGCAACTCCATATATGAAACACGTACGTTCAAGACCGGTTCCAAGGGTTCGGTCATTCCTTTCACTAGTCTGAATCAATGCGCAATCCATCTTTGCAGGCTCAGCGTCTTGACGGCCTTCAGAAGCGACAGGAGGTGTAGCGTGTACGACGTTTCGGATACCTTTTGAACCAGGTTGCGGAATAGCGTGTAGCGCAGGGACGATACGCTTAGAATTATTGAAGTCTTGTGGTATGATCTGACAGTTCTACTCCGATAGGAATAATATGAGGGTGGGAATGAAACGGGTTGAAGCACGAAGTCCAGAGATGGCCTTGAAGGTTCGTAATCGTGGGACATATCTAAAGCCGTTAGATTCGAATTATAATACTTACAGAGAGTTCTGTCTTACTCCTCGTCATGTATCTGGTCAGCCAGTATTCGAATATATTGCTAGACGACGTTGGATTGGACGGATATGCGGGAAGTCACAGGAAGAAACTGAAGCTTGACCTAGACTTGACGACGTTAGAAAGATGTGCAAAGCTATATACGGCCAAAGTCGTACTCTGGAATCGTTTCAAGGCCTGTGCTGTCAATACAACATGAAGTTGAGATAAACAGTGCGAACTGTACGATCGTGAACCATACGAAACGTCGTGTGATTTCTGCTGAAGGTCAACAACGAATAGATTCGGATTAGAAACATTAGCTCACTGTATTTAGCTCTTGATCTTTCTACATCAATGTTCATCGTTTCACGACGCACGTTGGTGCATATGCACTGAGCGTGATCTTGATTCTAAATTGCTAGAGAGACAACAAAGCTATAGACGGCCAAAGTCATACTTTAGGATCGTTTCAAGCTTCTGACGTCAATACAACACGAAATTGAGACGAATCAGACGAACTGAAACACTTTGAGGAGGGTCGGAAACTAGTGGGGTTTTTTTTTTTTTGAAATCTGAGTCTTGAAAGAGTTGTCAGCGTAATTTTTGAATAATGAAATCGAGGCGAGACATAAACATGTGAGAGTGGTCAATAGGTTGTCTATTCGGGCCCACAATCGAATAAGAAAACCGGTCTCCAAGATGGCATTGTTATTATAAGTCGAAATGATTGGTTGTATCATTGTCAAAGAATCGCTGCTGACTAGGATCGTTTTCGCAGTGTTCTGTCCAGCCATATATTGCGAGCCGATGTTGGGTTGTACCGATAGGAAGGAAGGAAGAAACCAAAGCTTGAGTTGGACTTCACGATGCTAGGATAATGCGCAAAGCTATATACGACGAAAGGATCGTTTTAAGCTTTGTACCGCCAATACAACATGAATTTGAGGTGAACAGTACGTACTGTACAATGCTGAACGATATGAAACGTCGCTTTCAGTGTTTGATTTTGAGGTGATTTCTGTCGTATATCAACAACGAACAGAATCGAATTAGCAACATCACCTCACCGTATTTGGCTCGTGATCTTTCAACGTCAAAGGAGGGTCCGAGGAAAGTTGAGGAAATCCGAGTCTGGAAAGATTTGTCAGTGTAGGGTTTTGAAAAATGAAATCGAGGTGAGACAAGCGTGTGAGAGTGGACGTTAACCTGCATGTTCGGACCCACAATTCAACGAAGAAAGAATAAGAAAACCGGTCGCCAGGAAGACGTTGGTGTTATAAGTCATCGAAATGGCTAGTTGGATTATTGTCAAAGAATCGCCTCCGACCAAGACCGTTATCGCCAGCCGACTCACATAAACGAGCCACCAGCTTCAAGAGCTTGAGCACACATGCCGCTCTCGCTAGAAAAAGACGAGGCACCGGCATAAGCAGGACAAAACAATGGAGTTATAATGGAAATCTGAAGAAATCGTCAAACTTTGATTGAGACAGGATAGTCAATGGGCTCTGGCTTACAATTGATGCAAGAGCTCGCGAGCAGAGCTTGGTGAAAAGGATGACGCCGTCGAGATTTCGCTAACTAGACCGAAATCCCGAGCCGACTAGCATCAGCGAGACACTCCACAATCCGCTAGCAAACTCGAAGCAATGAGACATTGGCGCAAGCAGGACAGAGCATTTGCAATCGTGAGACATATCTAAAGCCGTTAGATTCTGATTACGATATAGAGAGTTCCATCTTACTTTTCGTCGTGTATCTAGTGAGCCAGTATTGGAATGTCAGAGACGACGTTGGGTTGAACGGATAGGATGGAAGTCACAGGAAGAAAACCGAAGCTTGATCTGGACTTGACGACGCTAGAAAGATGTGCAAAGCTAGATACGGCCAAAGTCATACTCTGGGATCGTTTCAAGCCTTGTACCGTTAATACAACATGAAACGGAGATGAACAGTGCGAACTGTAAGATCGTGAACCATATGAAACGTCGTGCGATTTCTGCTGAAGGTCAACAACGAATAGATTTGGATTAGAAACATTATCTCACTGTATTTAGCTCTTTACCTTTCTACATCAATGTTCCTCGTTTCGCGCCGCATGTTGGTGCATCCTTGTTTCTAAAATGCTAGAGCGACAGAAAAGCTATAGATGGCCAAAGTCATACTTCGGGATCATTTCAAGCTCTCTAACGTCAGTACAACACGAAATTGAGACAAATCGGACGAACTGTGGGACGGTCTGCAAAGTGGAGGAAATTTGGAAAGTCTCAGTCTAGAAAGAGTGGTCAGCGCAGTTTTTGAACAATGAAGTCGAGGAGACATGAACGTACGAGAGTGGCTGACAGCTTGCATATTCGGGCCAACAATTCAACAAACCAAGAAAGAAATGAGAAAACCGGTCGCCACGATGACATCGAGATGGTTAGTTGGATTATTGTCAAAGAATCGCCGCCGACTACTAAGGACCGTTGTCACCAGCCGACTCATATAAACGAGCCACCAGAGTCAAGGGCCTGAGAGCATGCCGCTGTCACCGATGATATCAAAAAGATGAGGCACCGGCATAAGCAGGACAAAGCGGTGGAGTTAGCATGGAAGTCTGAGGAAATCGTTAAACTTTGGTTGGGACAGAGGATGGTCAATGAATGATCTCTGGCTTACCATTGATGGAAGACGTCTCGAGTAGGCTTTGGTGAAGGGAATGACGGATGGTGATTCCACTGACTGGAGCGAGATCGCCAGCCGACTCGTATCAACGAGACACTAGCATCGACAGTCAATGTTGCTTTCGCCAGCAAACCCAAAGAGACGGGGCACTGGCATAAGACTGAACAAGTGGAGTTGTCATGAAATCTGAAGAAATCGATTAATTTTGACAGATAACAATCCGTGAAATTTGAGCTCACAATGAATGGATGGACAATGGACGTCACAAAAAGGCCTTAATTCCGATAACTTTGGAGGACATTGCAGCAAATGCCGCGTATAGCGAGTCGACTTTGAATTGGGTTGGGCACCGTTGGGTTGGAGATGAATCGTTGTGTGACAGACGTGACATTGGAAACGTGGCTTCCAAGTGGCTCCGTTTGACTACTTATCTTCGATTCGCTGAACAATGGCGTTGTGGTATATCCAGGACCCTAGCTTAGAGTATACGAAGATATCGAAGTATATCCGCGAAATTTTTCATGTTCAACAACTAACAATTCTACAGGACCTTGATCGCGAGAGAGAAGTCACCTTCGAAGTCGATGCTTGGAATTTGAATTGGAGCGAGTCCAGCTCAGGCACCAAATTTTCGATGTGTGTTCCCACTTCTTACTGCTACTAATGACTGATCTATGCCAGTTAGAGAAAGAGAGAGATGATGCCAAAAAAGAACAGATGGACGAGGTAACTTTCACAACCATCTCAGCTCACAGCTCCTTCACAACGTATTCCAGATGACTACTCTCATGGAAGAGTATAATCATTATGTAGGAATACCCCGTCTTTTTCCGTGATTGATCTCAAGCAAGACTAGAAAGCTGCTTCGCAGGAAATAAAGTCAGGGCTCATATACGACATGCATATAGTGAGTGGCAAGGTTCTATTGAAAGACGCCTTCTGATCGTTTTTTATTTCTCAAATCAGCTTCAGCAACAGGGAGAATGATTTAGCTGATATTCCATTGTATTCATCATTCTCCTTTGCTCAGTCGCATTGGAATTATGAGCCCAGGTTTTGTCTCGTGTCCTGGCTGTCTCCTCGTGTCGGCGTATATCCGCCACAAAGTGACCGACGTCTGACGCGAAACTACATCTGTTCATGGACTTGATCCAGATATGATTTCGATGCAGCAGCTGCTGTCGAATAATGGTTGCTGCTCGCTCTACTAACTCGTTCGCTTTGGCCGTTAGCGCGAGGATACCTTCATCGAGCTGAGAACTTGGTCAACAAAAAGTCAAATTTGGTTAAGTCGAGTCCACATACCCCATGTTCGTCATGACTTCCATATGCAATCGGCGAAGAGCTTCTGAACTGAGTCAATTCCTCTCTTGCTTCATCACCGTCAACGGTCTGCGCAGAACCAGTTCTTTTCCCTCGTAACTTTTCTGACCCTATGTGTCTCCAAGCTCCATCTGTCATCAACTCGCGGTTTCCAGACCAGACATAGTCATCTCCCTCTGTGATACTTCCATCTTCAGCCTCAACGTAACCTTGTTGAGGTGCAGCGTCGCCTTTTGAGTGTAAATTCGGGTGTCGATAAAGAGGAAGGACTCGACGGCGTGTGATCTGTTGCCAAAATCTAGTAGGGGGTGCCGGAACTGCTTGAACGAGATGCTTGCAAAGGTGACGTCGGTCATACTTTTGGCGCCCGCACTGCACAGTCGCAGGTCCAGTCCTTGACGTCGGTGTTGTAGACCTTTTCACTGCATTTGGCGGCACTAAGCTCCAGCCAGTTTGTTTTGAATGCTTTCTGGAAGCTGATGAGAGGTCTAGACCGACCAAGGCGATAGTTTCCGTGAAGGATCTCGGATTGAGCAAAGTATGCTGGATTCACCTCATAAATCAGAATCCAAACCAGCTGGTCCAGTCGAGGATGAACAATATGGTGAAGGAAATCATGCTTGAGCTGCTTCCAAAAGTTCTCAACGGTCATGGTCGTTCTAAGACGCGTCAGGTATGGTGAAGAAGAGCGAGCCCAAAGCTTCCAGACCTTGGGACAGTACCATGACGTCCACATGTACGCCCATACCTCAGGCAAGCCTCGAGCATGACAGAATGTATACATCTCCCAGACTCCATTTTGTCGAATCTGCTCTGCTATTCGTCGTCCGTCCCGATCCAGGAAAAGTGTATGTTGGCAGAAATGCTTGGTGAAGAGGCGAAGCAGCTGCTTTCGGTGCGGTGCAGGACAGAAAACATACGACTTGTCCTTCGAGAGCTTTTCTTCTGGTTCAAACATCCAGTCTGGACCATCCTCTTCATCGCTACTATCGTCATCTCTGTCCAACTCTCTGTCCAATTCTGCCTCAAGATCTTCCGCCGATTCATCATCTACTGGATGGTCGTTTTTCTCGATGATCTGAATGACAGGCAGTACAGTCCTAAGACCTCCATTGATGCAAATTACTAGCTTGGGCTTTGCCGGCGCCTCAACAAGTACGCCGCCAATGCGAAGCGTCAAAATTGGAAGCGCGACTTGAGACGCAACTGGCTGGTCCTAGAGAATGCAGTGAGTGAAGTTTAATCACAAGATATAAGTAATTGTACAAACCCCTTGAGATTTGGTTCGTTGAGCAACAGGAACAAAAGCCGGGTCAATAAAGTGGAATTCGGAGCTGGCTTCTGTGGATTTATAAGGGGCCGGTTGTCGTCGCAAAATGCTGAGACGCCTCTTGATAGCTCTGAGGCAGTGCCAGAAGCAAATGCTTCGCTTCCGGGAACTCCTTGAGAAAAGCATTTATTTCTGACCAATCTTTATCCGTGAGCGTAACAAGGGCTCGAATATTCCACGTCTTGTTGAAATGACGCAAAACATGCCTCAGATACTGCTCCTTGCCTCCAGCGACGCCTTGATTTGACTGTATAAGCATATATCCAATCGGAAGTCCCGAGCCATAGACTTCGCCTAGAAGCGCGTAAACTTCGAAGGACGAGTGATTGGTGTTCCCTACACTCATAGTAAGCACTTTTAATGCAGTTTACAGTCAATAGTCAACTCACAAGCTGAATCCAGAGCTAATTCATGGATCTGTCCACCCCACTTCCTGATGCTTTCAGGAAGCGCGAAAGCTATTGCCGTAAATCCATCACTGTCATCGGCGGGAAGATTGATGAGTTCGACTGAATATAGCTTCTTTGCGGGAAGATTTTTGATCTTGCGAGCCTCTTCAAGCAGAATATGCACTGACTTGACCTCGTCATCATCACGCTTCCATTTCTCGCTGTTCTCGGCCGCCCAAAGTTGATAAATTGAGGTCCGAGAAAAAGACGGAACAGGACCATATGTCTTCCAAACCTCTGTCCATAGCTAATGGAAGAATTGTTGGTCAATCTGACTGTAAACCTGAAGTTTAGAAGAAATTCCTCACCCGAGGCATCGTCAAATCTGGATTATCATGGACATACTGCTGAATATCCTCTGGAACATCAATGCACCAATAAGGGACATAGTCGTCATCATGACGAATCTTCACAAATGCAATATCACTGCTTTCACTGAGGGTGATATGCAGCCACCCTTTGCAAGCGAACGATTCCATGGCATCCTTGTCTCGGTGTTTGACACCTTTGTGTTTTGCCTTCTTGGGTTTATGCTGACGGGTGGAAATCTGCGCACAATGATACATGAAGCGAATGGAATCACTCCTGCGATGGTCATATTTGCTGTGATACCTGCGAGAAAACTCTTGTCACATCTGAAGCTCAGGCAAATGTAATCAGACGTACACGAACCAGAAATTCATTTGTTCCCAAATATTCTTTGCTATCAGATCTGCACGTTCCCTTTCTGTTTCCTTAATCTCTGTTACGTTGTCCGGCGCGAAGTTTAAACACGTACTCGACGTATACTTCAACCAGAAAGAATATGCACGAAATGACCACAACCAGTGACCAGTTTAGATGCATAAGATTAGTTCGTGGGGAAAAGTGATGACCTGCCAAAGCTGGTACCCAATATAGAAATCGTGAACGACAGACTATACAATGATGACGATTGACTTAGACTGACTGACTGCTGTGACTCTACTATGCCACAGTTTAATGACGGTTACTGACGATTATCGACTTAGAGCCTTCGGTAGCTCTCTTATCATGTGGTTACTCAGTTATGACCTTGCTTCTCCCAGTTGGAGACCAGTCTTGAGTATGCTATACTTAGATCGAGTTGAACATTAGAATTCAAGATTTAATGAATTTATGCTAGGGTTAACCTAAAGTTTGCCCGCCTTATATACCTTTTACAAAACTGCTTACTAATGACTATTCATCATCCAACTCCACCTTTATTCATCCGCTTCGTAAGGATTTATCATCCAACTCCACTTTCTGAGTAATAATTGGAGCTCGCTAACTGAGAGCTGACTGATTTCTGACGAATCGTTGGAGCTGCCAAGCTTTGCTGACTGATTGTTTATTTGTGTTGTTTTCCCACAAATAACACGTCCTTCATGTGATGTGATCTGTTATAATCAGTATTAGTCAAAGCAGAAAAAAATAATTACAAGTCCGAATTGTTCTTTGTGCTCAAGTCTCAATTTTAAAGAGATTCAAAAAATTGAGCATGACATTCGCTCGGGGTACAAAAAAATTGATTGTCCTCAATCAATAGAACTGTCACTTCTCAAACTCGCAATCTCTGTACACTTCTCCGAAATATTCTACCCATTGTCGTTTCTCGATTTCAACAGTCAGCCCAGCATTGTCTGCCAGCATGAACCTGTTTCGTCCATAGGCATCTTTCAAAGAAATTGGTGGAGTCCCTTGTCGACGGAAGAGGCGGAATTGATTGACCTCTACATCGTATCGTTCGACAGAACTACGATGAAAAACAACTTGGTCATTGTTGTATCGGGTGAACTCTCGCTGAGGAGTTGGGATCAGAAGGAGCAATGTGGCTGAAATCCCATCTTGTAGCAAGATTCTGATCTCCTGACCTTCTTCCACTCTTTCCTTCACAGCTATTACTTCGACTTCTTGTCTCAACATTCCTGAATAAAATCGATTTCCCACTTGAACCGATCGAGCCTTTTCGTCGTTGCTGAGAAGCATTCCGATTTGCCATTCTTTATATGAAGCAAGGAAACCAGAGCTTGAACGAAAATCTCTGATTCCAACTTGTACGAAATGAGCAAGGGTGGCAATCGGTACTTGGACTGGAAAATTAGGTGGTCGGGGGAGTAGGCTGTGGAATGGCAACCGCCCATGGCAAGGAGCTCTGGTAGTTGTTGGTCATCATCTTGGAAATAAAGGTCTTCAGTTCCATAAAGGTTTTCCTTTTATATTCCTCTGTTGGGCTCTTTCCTTTTCTAGACAGCCTCGTTGCATCTGTGATGTTGTTCTTTTCAGTTTCTCCGCTTTCCCACATTCTACTTTTAGGTCTTCCTAATGGGGATCCAATTCAAAAAAAAAACTCCTAGCCTGCCTCGTGTCAATTTTCAAAAATAGATTGAGTTTATGATCGGACTACATGTTGCATCGAAATTAAAATTTAAAAGGCTATACCAAAATTCGTGTAACTGGATAAAGGGTCATATGTAGGAATGATAGGGAAGTTATCTATCAGGTCAAAGTCCTCTTCACTTTCGCTAGATAAAATAGCAGGTACGAAGCGCTGTTTCGAAAGGAAAAGTCTGTAAAAAGAAGAAACAAATCGTAAATGTCTTGTCAGAATTAAATGGTCTTGTCGCATAAGTACCTCTCTCTGTTCTCCGCTGTAAGCATCGTTGTCCTCTACCTTGACGATGATACAACCTCCTAGAATTTTGCGAAATTCCAATATGGTTGCACTCCCATCGAGATGACGTGAACGAATATGGTCTCCAATGCCCACTCGCATTCCCTTTTCTTCAAGTTCCACCAACTCGAATACCTTCTGCGATTGTCCAATATGAATGTCCAAATATATAGCTGGTTGAGCAGCCCGGTAGCGATGAGAAAAATTCGAAAAGTGATTATAACTGTTTGGTGGCACAGCCGTTCCATGGCTAATAAAATTGCTGGGCCCAAGAGGTGAAGGAAATGGAGGCACGAAAGCGATCTGTGAGCCTTCAGACGATTTTATGCAAGCCGGCAGTGGTACTGTAATATCTGGCTTCGGAAATGTCTGTTTCATCTGCTTTTCGTCATTAATACTTGTAACCTGTCTTGAATCCTGCTTACTGTGGTTTTCTTTAAGATCTTTCGGTAGAACCTCTTTCGCGATTGTAGTGGATGAACTGACAGCTCGGACTCTGGTAAAAAGGTCGTCGTCGAGTACTGTGGTGGGTATTGCATCCTTGTCTGCAATTGTCTGATTATCGTGGTTGATGAATTCGATGTGGGTATGTTGTAGAGGCAACGGTGGTGTAGACGAAATTGGTATGACTGGCAAAGGATTTGGGTCGACGAAATCCTGAAGTTGGATATCAGATTCTTCGATGCCTTGATCGTCACACATAGTCATCCTGATATAATGAGCGACAGTAAAGAGTAGTATCATGCAGGAAAACATGATACCGATGAAGATGAGGCCTCCATATGTTAGGTCGAATAGGCTCATGATGGTAACAGTCTAAGAGTCGCTGGGAACAAAACTTGTCGAATCAGATTCTTCTATTTGTCCTTGTTTCTTTGATTTTGTAAGATCTTCCTGGCTAAAATATGGAATGACTCTGAATGCCGCAATAGGTCGTGCGCTGATGGCTCCGTTCATCTCCTTTAAGACATAATTCCCTAGTTTCGTTCTCTTGACCACTTCGAAGGGTCCAAATATCGTGGTTCTGTTTTCAGCCTGGCCAAAGTACTTTCCAGTCTTGTATTCCTTACCAGAACTAAGTCTCCTTCAACAAACTCTTTTCTCTGCAATTTTCTCTCATATCGGCGGTGATATTGTTTTCGAGATCTAATTCGGCTTTGTTTCAGTGTCTGAGCTGCCCTTTCAAGGTCTTCAGGGTGTTTTCTCAGCTGCCGTATTCTCAAGGCCAGTAATTCAGTTGTACTCATTCCTTTATGATATCCGTCGACCAGTAACGTAGCTTCTGTGAGATCAAAGGGGAGCACAGGTTCGATTCCATGAAGAAGATAGTATGGAGAATAGCCAGTAACCGAACTGATGGTAACTCGGTCCTGCGAAAACAGCTAACGGTATCTGATCTGGCCATTCTTGGATCATTCCATATTCATCTTTTTCACAGGACTTTACGATAGCTTCTCTCAGGGTAAAATGACCTTGTTCAACGACTCCGTTGGCATGTTTGTTGTAGGCTGATATTCTTGCATGTGGTATCTTCATTCTTTTAACCAGACTGGCGAATGCTTTCTTTACTTCTGGACCATTGTCAGTTACGACCTGTCCAACAGACCCATACCTGCAAAATATTTGTTCCCAGAAGAAGCTGGCTAATTCTTCCGAATTGTTTCTTCTCAGGGCTCGGGCTTCCACTACGCCGGTTAAATCATCTTTTGCACATACAATATGATCGGTACTTGTGGCAGTCCACTTGTTTTTGGCATTAGCATCACATCGACATATATCTTCTGGAAGATTGTTGATGGAGTCGATACAGTTACTGGTACTTCGAATTTTGCTGTATTTCTGATTTGGCACTCGTGACAACTCATAACATGTCTGGCTATATCTTGTCGTGCCTTGGGCCAAAAGAAACGAGTTAGTATGATCTCAGTTACCGCTTTTATACCTTTGTGTCCCAATTCTTCGTGAGCTTGATGCAGAATCCTTTCTCGTGCTTTGGGATCTAAGATCACTACCTGATTTATATTTTTCTTCCCAAGCCGTTCCATTCTATTCTGACTCATTCTGAATTTTCCGGTCTTCTCAAAAAATTGTTTTGTCACTGCTGGAGATGGTAGGTCCTCAGGTAGATGTCCAGTTTTTAAGTATCGTTTGATATTCACTAATTCCAGTTCCTTTTGTCCTCGGGCAGCCCTTGTATTGCTATCAGTTCGAATGTTCAGCACCAAAACTTGAGTCGGGTCTTTTGACAATCCTTGTTCTTGTGGTATCCTGTCTCGGGTGTCCTTAGGGTGATCGTTCGGTTGTTTTCCAGGTTTGTACCATTCATCGTCCTCACTGTCTGATCGCTCTTCGGTTGATGCAGGTGGTCTTCTGGATAATCCATCCGGTCCTTTGAATTTAGCTGCTGAAACATGCTGAATTTTTTGGGTCGAAATACTGAATTCCTTCAATCCAACGGTTCATTGGAGATGCTGGTACTATGTCGAAATTATTGATCATTCCTGGTAGGTATTTGGCGTCAACTTCCACAATTAAATGTTTTAAATCCCACTATATGATAGCGCAAGTACCTCATAGCTCTGAATAACCCATACAGCTCAAGCTTGGGTTGACTATAACGAGATTCTCTGGCATTCATAGTAAGTGAAACAAACAAAGCTGGTCTTCGTCGTCCTAATTCGTCCTCTTGTGCTAATATTGCTCCTACTGCCACATTACTACTATCGACAGACAAATACACTGGTCTTTCTGATGAATAATCAATTGGTCTTATTGCTGGGGCTTCAATTACTGCTTGTTTCAAGGTTTCAAAGGATTGTTCTTGATCGGCCGTCCACTGAAATTCTTGGTCCTTTCGTAATAACCTGTTCAAAGGGTTAGCAATCTGTCCATAGTCCTTAATCCATTGTCTCAATGTTCCACAGATTCCCAAGAATCCTCTTAGTGTCGTTATGTTGTGTGGTCGAGGCCATTTCTGTATCTTGCTGACTCGTCGTTCATCTGGGTGTCGTCCTTCAGCACTGCACCTGTGTCCAACTATCAAAGCTTCTCGGCGGCATACTTGAGATTTAGCTGGATTAAATGCACCTCCAGCTTTCTTCATACGTTGCATAACTCGATTGACATCCACAGCATGTTCATAGATAAATCTTCTGATTCCAGGGTTGTCCTCCAGGGTCTCAGGGTTTCCATTCTCATCCGGATATTGAGTATTAGGTCCCTTGATTGGCAAATCATCAATGAATATATCAGCAGTATGAGGTATTTCGTCTTGGAGAATGAAAGTCATACATTGCTGAAATTCAGCAGGCGAATTAGTATATCCCATAGGCAAGCAAGTTAATCGCAAATGTCCCAATGGAGTATAGAATCCAGTTAAGTCTCTAGAATCCTTGTGCACGACTCTGCCATCAAATCCCCAGTACAAATCGAAGACTGTATAGCACTGATATCCAGCAAAATTCCTTGCGAAGTCCTCGATTGGAGGTAATAAACCTGAGTCTTTCACTGATACTACTGCATTTAATGGTTGTAAATCATGAATAATTCGCAATGATCCATTCTTCTTCAGCACACAAAACCATTTACAACCGGTATGATGACTGACAGTGTTCATATACTCCAGCATTGATTTACTTTTTAGAAGTTCAATTACCTTGTCACGAATTCCTGCCGGTATTGGGATTGATTTGAATTCCCAAGGAATATGATCTACGACTACCATTCGATAAGGTGAGAAGTATCGCTCATTGAACTGTCTCCTATCCTTTTCTTCATAAGGCAAACTTTCTTCATGGTTTTTCATAACATGCTTGAACAGTTTAACCTCTTCCGAAGTCATAAATCCATCATCATTGCCAACAAGTTTGTCCATTCGTTCTCTCGTGAGACGCTCTGTCAGTTCAAACTCAGGTGGACATGTTGGAACATCGGGTAAGTCAATTAATGGATCTTCTGGTATGGTCCTCCTGACTTTCATGTCGTCTGGTACTGTTCCCAATACTGGTTTGATTTTTCGGTCTACTGTCTTGTGTAAGGTGAACACCTTCACTTCTATTGTCCTGTAGTTTTCATCAATTAAGGTTTCCTCCTCTTCAGGAATGATGATTTGGTCTCCCTCTTCAAGACCATAGTATTCAAGTCCACTAGCGTCGATTAACTTGGTACGAAAGTCTGAGTCTAGACTTCTTTCATTTTGATTTTCACTGGTTTTATCATCTTGTAAGCAATATGAGTGTATCTTACTTGGATCTATAGGAATTGTATCCTTATGGCGTATTCGAGTAAGTCTGGTGATGTTTGTCTTGCGTCGAGATCGAACTTGGCTGTGCCGGCCCGGTACCCGGATTGGTTCGGAAAAACTTGTACGTCTCATTTCTTCTTGAACTTTGACCTCACGCTGGACTGGAGGGTCTCGGACTCTGGTCATGAACATCAAAGATATTGCCCCAGGTCTCCCTGGAACAGGATCTACTTCTAACTTCAGAGTTTCCATTGTGGCGCAGTCAAACTCAATCAGAATTTTACATATATTTGGTACCTAAGATATGTTTGTACCCAAATAATATCTAGGCAAAGTCTGTATCAAAATCGAGTTAGTAGCTGTACAAATTGTCTATTCGAGTCAAAAGTCAGTTCTTCAAGTCAATCAGAAAAGAAAATTTGCATAGGCAAAACCGAGTCAAAGCAAAGCATGAGGCAACCGGAACAAAACTAAGAATAAACTGTCAGTTATGAAAGAATAGACTGGTACACAAAACTTGTCCTTCCCAGAGAGCTGGGTTCCCTCGTCAATCGATAGTGGAAATCACAAAGTGGCGAAAAATCGGTCAAACAGTGAGAGAAAAGATTGTCTGTAAAACTAAGTTGATTGTCAATATGAGTCTCGCTTTATCGAGTTTGGACTTACAGTTCAGAAGACTTGCCCATGCCATAGGATATTTCTTCCCAAATCGGTCGTAAAAGCGCATGTGATCAAGATGGTTGGAGTTGAGAAGGACTCGAATGTCCTCTGCCATGAGCATATCAACTTCACGGAGTCCTCGAATGGTGTTTCCTAAATTGACACTGGTTTCGTCGATAACTTTGGCGCAGTAGTAGAGAAATTCGTCTTCATCCTCGGTGATGAAAGGGTTATGAGTCGGGATCGGTTTTCGAAGGAGAATCTGGGTCTGCACATTGGCAAGAGAATCGAGGTGGTAGCATTCCCGGTTCATGCCCTGGAAATGCTCTGAATAGCGATTGTCGATAATTCGAATGTATGGGCAATGGAGAGTCCAGTAGTGACCGGCTGTCGTGTTCAGTTTGATCTCTTCCAAGATTACTGACATGTTGAAAGGCTCCTCAAGAATGAGGATGAGCTCCTGTAAGATCTCGACTGTTTCGTTTCGGATTCGGCGTAGTGACCAGCGATGCTCTGTCCAAGCATTGCACTTCACTTCAACTTTATTGCTCTTCTCCGTTGACAAGTACTCGTCCTTTCTGCTCCACAACATCTCATTCTCGTTAACTCTCTCGATAGCTTCTCTGTCCCGCATATCAACGACATAGGTCTCGGCGGCGGTGCGATACAGATGCATCATGGTGATGTTAAGAGTCGGGTCAAAGGGTAAGAGATGGGTTCCGCTTTTATCGAAAATGGACTCGAATGGGCGAGCGTCACTGCTTCCCCAGCTCGTGAATCGGTTGCGATCTTTTCTGTCATAATCTGCTCGGATAGCATGAACTTGAAAGGTGACGAACAACCTTTCTTCGACGGTTGCTATGCTGAATGCTCGGTCTCGATAAAGCTGAGTGTCAATTTCGATATCCTCGGCGTACCGCTTTAAGTCTACAATGCGTTGAATGAGACCTTGGTCTCGCATCTCGTCTAGCTGGTCGCGGTCATACACAATACTGCTGATTGATGCAGTATTATCGAATTTTCGTAGAGGATGGTTATCGGTAGGGCCATGGAAATACTGGTAGCATCCAACGCCTAAGACGTCAATGCCTGCCAAACTGGGATGACCGGTAGGCGCTGGTTCGTAAGAATTGAACCTATTAAGCTCTTTCGGTTCTTTGTCGACAACAAAACGCTGATAGTTTCGATAATCGGTGTACCCAAACTCATCACGTTCATCGGTAGCCTTGTGATATCGAATGTTGCCCAAATTGGACAGAACCTTTTCGTTCCGCTGAAGTCGTGCTGAAGCTGATAGACAAGCTGTGATTGCTCGGGGTCGAGGTTCGGAGTTTGGAGGGGAAAGTATGGTGTCAACAGGTTTAATAAGAATTGTATTGATCAATTCCGACTCGAGACTGGTGAACTGAGGCATTGGAATATTCGTCTCCTCAACTGGAGATGGATTCGGTGCTTTGGTCCCGCTTGAGTTGTTCATGGCCTCGCTAAAGCTTCAGTTTAGATCTCTGGTTTGTTCTTCAAGACGAATTAAGAACCTTTTGAACTCTTCATCGCTTTCTTCCTCATCATCACTTTCCCATTTCCTATCTTGTTGCATAGGATCTCGAAGAAAAACTCGACCTCGCTTGTCTCGCAAGATCGAATATCCATCATTGTTCTCCTCATAACTGCTGTCGCTGTCTTCCTCGGCTAACTGATCTATCTCCATGTTGTCCGACTCGTCGCTGCTGGAAGTCTCCGAACTGTCACTGACACTGATTAAGTCCGGCATTTCATCTGACACAACAGTGCGCTCTTCATCGGATTCATTAGTTTTCGATTGGACATAGGTGAGAGTAGAAAGTGACGAACTAGGCAGTGGAGGTCCTCCTGTTCGTTTCGCATACTGTGGCGCAGTCCTTTCTTCTTCGGTGAGTTCCGGAATGATTGGCTTCTTGATTGTCGTTCGAAGATTAAAAACTCGGACCGGAATAGGCGAATGAACTCTTGGGTCCTGTGGAACTAGCGCTCGGAGCTTCTCGGCGAGCTTACCAGTTCGAAGTGTGACTGATGCGGGAGGAGTGGGGAGGCGCTCCATTTCCACGATCTCCCTTGGATCT
Organism: Mycena floridula; assembly: GCA_029320655.1. NCBI lineage: Eukaryota > Fungi > Basidiomycota > Agaricomycetes > Agaricales > Mycenaceae > Mycena > Mycena floridula. Next base: position 113,465 of record JARIHS010000089.1, on the reverse strand, counting down.
GAATCGTGCATGGAGGAATCAACTCGAAAAAACTCTTGGACACTTCTTTTATCTTCGTCTTCAGAATCAGGGAAGTACCGCAGTTCTTCCTCCTGATACTCGACTGGTTGACCTCGAGCTCTCTTTGCTGATGGACTCTCTGCTGTGAGCGAGGCGTATTTGTCCTGCATGGATTCGTCGTGATCAAGGGGCGTTTGAGGTATGACTGGTTGAATCTCCACGTCATAATCCTCATCTGACGCTGGCGCATAAATGGGTTCGTCGATCTCGTTGGCGAGTTCAGAGGGTAAGACGTGTTTCGAATGACGAATTTCTCGATTGGGGTTAAAACGCTTGCCCAAACGATTTGCTGCTCGTTTGGTGAACTTGGAAATTTCTGCATAATGAACGAACGCACTGGTAACGGCTTCGCGCTCTTCTCGGTCCAATGAGCCTGTAGAATCGGTGCTCATGGTCTCATCATCATCAGATGAGTCCGAAGAATCATCTCGAAAGGGAGTAGCTGGTTCTATCTTGTCGACTGGGAAGGTGATTCCGCATATTTCGAGGTTTCGGAGCAGAAGATAGAGTGTATCTACCTCTTCCTGCCATGTTTCGCTCATTTCGTACTCGTGGTTACTGCCGTAGTTTTGGAATTCGGATGGTGGCGGCAAAATGCGGAAACGATGTCCAATGAAGAATGGCTGCAGGAGAGAAACAGTCCTGCCTGAACGAAGAGTGATGCATAATGAAGGTACCCATTTTCCGAATTTGTTCTTCTGACAGACTGTCTTACAGTCTTCCAGATTCCTGACTTCTTCGAAGAAGTCTCGAGCATCTTTTCGTCCAACTGCAGACAAGAGATACGCGACATTGATATGTCCACGCATTCTGTCTTTCTCGGGACCATGTGCAATAGCTTTTTCGAATGCGGCATCGTCCAATTCGTAACATTGGACTAAACGAGGGAATGGAGCAGAGGTAGGGTTTCCGGCGCTGTCTCGGTTGGTCATGTCTGGTTCCAAATAAGCCTTTGTTACTTTTGTAAGCAGCTCACTCTGCTCACCTGTCTCGTGGATTTCGCGTTCAATGTCCAATTCAACTAAAGCTAAATCTGCAGCTCCTGCGGTAACTCCCTGAATTTCAGGATTCACTCGTCTCGTTCTTTGTTGTATCCTCCTCGGTAATCGTGTCACAAGGTTCGATGATTCTAGGCTCTCGATTGGTGGTGTCCTCTGAGCTTCGAATACAGTCGTTTCCGTCTGGACAATCCAACGGAAAATCTGTCAAAATATTATCAGTCAATTCACTAATCCCTGGCTTGTTACACGTACTCAGTTCTTCTCCTACAGGCGTGTATGGATAAAAGAACGAATGAAAATTGCCCTTCTCGACGCTGACTGGTTGGTTGTGTCGGATACCTGCGCCTCGAATGACGGTAGCGCCTAATGCAACTATTTCGTCCACTTCTTTGAATCCGACGCGATTTCGGCGAAAGGACAGAGCGTCGGTGGACAGGACTTGTAAGAAATGCGGTGGCGTAGACCTCTCTTGTCGACTGGTAAGGGCTCGTATGAATGACTGGCTGAGCTTGTCGTGGAATTCGGGTTCGCTGATTCCGACCAATGTCTCTCCTTCGGGACGGAAAAGACGATTGTTGACCGTGTATTGGAAGGGGGTGGTTAGGAAATCGGAGCATTCCTCAAGAACTTGAGGGTTTTGTAGTCGGACCGAGCACTGCAGATCCGAGAGCCGACCTGATGGCATGACAGGTTGATTTGGTAAGCAGTGCCCTTTATCCTCGACTTTCGTCTGGGACTTAGCTGATGTCTCGCTCATCCTCTTCAGCTGCCTTTTATACCTTTCTCCAACTCTTATTGCCATTTTTGCCTCTAGCTCTTTAAGTGACGTCTCTAGGCTCTCGAGATAATTCCATCTAATTTTTCCCGCAGTTATCTCTTCTTCTGGCGCTTCTCTGCCTAGAACCAACGCGTTTTCTCGTGAGTTGACCAATCCTATTGTCACTTGCTCCTTCATTATTCTAATGACAGCGCATTCCAGTTCCATATCAGTGTCGCAGGACCCTTCCTTGACGCTGCTTTCAGATGACCAGCTATCAAAATATGATGAACCCTGTCGTTTCCGTCGTCTTCCTTTTATTCCCAATATTCAGTGAGTTCTCGTGCTTTGCTTGTATTGTCTTCTTATTGTTCCGAGGTTCATATGGGCTTCCCCATTCCCATCCAAATTCTCCACTCTCTGTTGAATCCATGGTTTCGGTCTCAATTGATTCATCTTGTCTCTCTGGTGTCAGGTCCCTTAGTTCCGCATCTAGTTCTCCATCTTGATGGTCTTGTTTTGGTGAGCTTCTTTGTGTTGTTTGTCGTCCAAATTCTCGTACAGCCTTACTGAACCTTTGCCAGTTATCCATTTCTGGGCAATGAATAGTCTTATGCTCGTTTGTCCTACACAGCCAACAATCCCATTCAATTATCTGGACTTGTTGAATTTTCCTGAATTTTGTTGGACCTAGTGGGTGCTCTGTTTCAATTTTCTGTCGGTCTCCGTCTTCTCCGGTGTCCTGGTTCGTTTGGGTGCCTGATTCCACACGCTTCCCTGTTTCTCCATTTAGTTGATCGGCGTTTTCCTCGGCTCTCGTTTCGTTCGGTTCGGTTTTCCCAAGTCGTCCTTGATTTCCGATTGGTCTTTCCCATGGTTCCTTAAATGAACTTGAGGCGGTTGATTGATGCGCCCAATTCTCAATTCGCTCTGATGCGTCTTCCTGTGTGGTAAGTCTTGTTTGCATTTCGTATCTTGCTCATATAGTTGATAATTCGTCCAGGTTAAATATCGTGGCAAATGACATTTTATAATGCTCTGCTCTTCTGATCCATAGACGGCTAGATTCGACACATATTTTTCCGACATAGGCCTTGATCCATTTCCTTCCGAGTACAGCTTTCGCAGGTAGTTTTGTTTGGTCCTTGACATACATCTTGATCCTCATTCCAATTATAGGCGTTATCATAAAGTCTTCTTGAAGTTCGTCTTGATCCAATTCCGTTCGGGTCTTGAGCAATTTGACCGCTTCTTTGCTGCAGTAGTTATTCAATCGTATAGGATCCAGTTCAGCCATTATTCCGTCTCCTTGAAGAGTTCTCAAGACTACGGTAGGTACTCCTCCATAGCTTAATTTCCTCAAGTCATTGAAAACCTTTTCTTCAGAGTCAGATTCTTGAACTTCGCTTGTTTCAATTTCGATCTCTAACAACATTTTTGTGTGTGTAATATTCCAAATAATGTCATCATCTCAAGACACAAAATGACTTGGTTGTTCTTGACTCATTTAAAAAAAAAAAAATGATTGCAAATTATCATTTCTTTCTAGGAAGCATCGGTTTTTGCCTTTCTGGGAAAATTATTTAGACAACAGATGACATTGTGTTATGCTATGAGATGCTGTGTTTCAAGTCATATGATGCCTCATTTTTCTTCCACAGATTCCGCTGTGTTCATATTCTATTCAAGCAGTTGTTCTGCCTCTAGCTATTGTTTATGATATGGAGGTACTCAATTCACTTTTCATATGTGCACCAGTAATGATCCAACAGTATACACCTTTCCTGGTTCTCAAACCTTCGAAAAGGGAAACTGCTACAGATGTTGCTAGACCGTTTATAAGGTATAGCATACCTTTTAAATAATTGTAATTGCATTGAATCTTACGCATTCAGTGAACAACTGCACCCTAAGGAACTCATTGTGAAGCATAGCATAAATGACAAGTATGATTCTCCAAACATTACTTGCCATTTTATTTTGGGTCTGATATGACATTTTAGATGCAACAAAATATCTCAGAAAAATGCAACTAATCGCAGACATCGTACCAAGTTGTCAACCCAATTGATAAATCTGCGAGATTCTATACCTGGCATGTCCACTTTGGCTACAAAGCAGAAGGTCGTTAAAGCAGGTATGTATCGATTTCCTTTTATAAAATTCTGGTGGAAAGACTTTCAGCTGTGGACAGAATAAACTACCTAGCATCATCAATAACCGAGTTGGAACGACAGCTTATGATAGCAGAGGCTCAACTTGAATCTGAGCTCAATGAACTCACTGTCAGCGAGGCTTCTATGTACGAAGCTTCAATGTGTGGGTTACAAATGTGAGGCAGATTGATAGCATCTTTCTTTATTGGCTTGATAGTCATTTCAGAATTTGATGATGTATGCCTTGCTATGGTTTTCATGGGCTTGTAACCAGCTTCATTGTAGAAAAAGGTTTTAGTGTGATGAACATCTCCATAGATGATCTGATGCTGATCGTGTCACTGGTTAGGCATTATATATTACAGCAATCCTTGACATGAAGGCTTGATGTCTGCATTTTTTTGAACATGTTTATTGCAAATATTAGCTTGGAGATAATAAGTCTATATTACTATCTCAAGTAACGAACTTGTAAGTAAGTGCAAAAACTACGGTAGCAGCAGTCATGTCCAAAATGTGAACTAAAAGACAATGACATCCTAGCGGTGAGTTTACAAGTACCTTCAAGCGGTCTATCAAACAGATCTGGGTTATATATAGCAGAAGGGAATTGAGCAGGTACAGTAATGTACTCAGAGAAGGAGGATTTTTGTGGCAATTTGTTATTGGGGAGACATGTCACACTCAATGTCATTACATTAAACCGTCACTGCAGGACTGCCAGTCTTGTCCTCTCCCCTTCCTCTAATCATTTTCAACACTGATTTACTCTCTTTATCTAGTCTCATTTTTAAAGCTATATAAGTGTCTAATAAAATTTTTTTTGCAATGATTCTGTTACAAGTGACTTACCTTGAAATTGGTGAACATGGCAAAATCACTGCTATGACTGTATGCTGCAACTAGAAGCAATTTGCCCCAATCTGATTGCATGCAGGATATCAGACTATCAAATTGGAGATCAAAAATATGGTCTGAGGAACGAGATGGTTGTTTCAGCTTTCGCAATGAAAGCAGGTTCCTTGACTTGTCCATTGCTATCCTGGTAAATGATCTAAAGAGGGATTAAAGAGCCTGACAGTGAGTTTAAAGCTAAGACTGATCTAATAAGTTTACTTATATTATGAGGAAAGCTGAAATAAAAGATTCTGAGTGTTGACTCAAAATGCAAACAAACTGCGTATGCCATATGCTGATCCCATGATTCCTATCCTAATACATAACTAAGTTGTCATACAATGTCTCCGATTTCACTGCCAGAAGCTCCGCTAGTTGCTTGCTCCCCTTTGGAGATAATGTCTGATTGAAATTGCAATGTGGTGTCTGAAACAATTTGGGTTCTCGTATTAGAACACTCGTCCTTGGTGACGTATGATGCAAAAAATTTTTGTGATAGCAGATCAGCTGTGCTTTGTCCAATTGCAGCTGTATCAATATCGATTGGGTGAACTGTAAAACTGATTAAATAATTTTTAGCATGGAATAGTATCTTACATGATGAGTTTTTGATGATACGGATAAAGTTATCGGTAACTATATCCTCTGGTGATGGAACTGGATCCATTAAGAATGGATAGATGTAGTCATGGCCAATGACATAATAGAGATTTTCTGAATGATGGAAAGTAATGTGGCGTGAATCGATTAGCGAGTACCGTGTGAATTTTCGACCAACACCAGTTGGAGCATAAAATTCCTGAGGCACAAGCAAAACAACAGAAGCTGAGACTGATGTTTCATTGAATGCTACGATGAGCTCGACTGTCTCTCCTACTGGGCAATTGATATGAGTGACTGTCATAACACGGTTCATCGAAAATGAATATAGCTTTGAACCCAGAGTAAGATTGCAAAGCTGTTTTCCTTCAAGCATTGGGATCACAGCCCATTCATAGCCATCATTCAGAGATATAATGTTATGGGGCAGTTTGGGTACCCGGCGATGGGCTTTTGTGAGGTGTACTGGCAGTATATCCATTATTTCATCGAAATATGGCATATCATTGCCATGAATTCTAAGAAATGATGGAAGCTGTGCCTTATCAAGTGCTGAAACAGCTGAAATAATGTTAGAGAGAATATATATATGAGAAAAAAAGAAAAAAAAAACATTTGTACTGGTGGCTCATGGATGTGGAAGTGAAAGTGTCGTATCATGCCATGTTGGCTTTTATACCACTTCGGAGATTTCCAATCACCTTGTGATTTTTTGGTCATGAGACTTTTACAAATATAATTTCTTTTATAGATACTAATTTTTTTTTCCCCAGCTTCGATAGCTTTTATGGTTTACGAGGTCTTTGAATGCTTTGAGGGAATTTCCCAATCTGTTGCCTACGGTTAATGTATATCATGCCACTTAGACATTCACACCTCTAGCATTATTACAATAATATCAACTCTCAAGTTTAATCTCGGTTTTTACATTTCTGTTCGGACTTGGTGGTATTCAGATATCTTTATAAATATGTGCATACAGTGATCGTGACTCATGTTCCCACGCATGAATGCCAACTATCAGTCTATCACCCCTATTATGTAAAAAGCACTGGTAATGTGAGTTATTTCTGTTGTTTAGCTGGTTTTTGGCACTAGCAAAATGACATATGTGGCTGTATTGGCCATGTGGTGACTCCAATGGTCTTTACATAATCACTGTTTTGCGATGAGTGAGATACGATTCGTACTTGTAGGCTTGTTATTTGTTACCACTCAAAAGGAGAAATTTGATGTCTTCAGCAGAAAGCCAGGACAGCTCAGATGGGCAAGTACAAGTATGTGAAGGCCCTGGATAGAAAGAACCTCCTACTTGCTGAGGGCTCTGATGCTGAATTGGGCAAGGAATGAAGAGACAATGTGCCAAGTAATGGTGTCGATGGATCAAAGAATGTCGGAAAAATACATGGAAGCCTTTTACGGGATTTTCTAGATAGTATGGTAAGGGATAAGGAATAATATGGAATCCTATAGAAAGTGCTAGAGGAGAATATTTAGAAGGATTGGGTTGGGGTGAGCAAGTGAAGCTGATGTGTGAGAACCCAAGTGTGACCATGACAAAGTTGAATTGGTTCATTGACTTGGACTATGAATATTTGACCTTGTCGACTTGTCTACTTCCTTTATTGATGTGTGCTTATAACAGAGACTTGCGGTAGACAGAATGAAATCAAGCCAATGAAACAAAAAGAGTACATAACGTGAAATCAACGTAGAAATTAAACGTCCATGGGCGAGGAAACCGTCACTGAAAATTGAACAAGCGCTTGATTGGAGCGGTGCGACTCTTTCGCTGCAAGACGATCGTTTTCGGATGCCGGGTCAGTTTCTCTGTTGTCTTCCCTTATTACATTTACAGTACGCAGGTGTCAATAAAATTCAAGTTTCATCCAATGCTTATGCTAGGCCCCTACATATCTGCGGCAAGAGCCAAACCTCTCGTCAGCACCGAATACAGAGTTCTGGGCATCTAAATCCTGTCAGCGCGGGTTTGAGAGTTTGTCGGCAACTTACTATCATCATCGTAGCCTAATTAGTCGTGCACTGTGACAGCATGATTATTAGATTATAGCCACTACATCAGGTTAATGACTTACATCGTTTGAATGAATGTGGTTCTATAAAAACTGTTAGCGAGGATTATAGAATATAACTAAATCTCACCGAGGATGAAGAATCAAGCCTAGAAGATTGTCAGCGGGAATGGACCCGCGGAAACGATGCTCACATTGTCAAGTCCCAGTAGCCGCGGTTTCAGCGCTAACAGCAAAGGCTGCTGCAGCTTCCTCTCTGGCTTGGCGCCATGTCTCTTTCTGGCACTGGGCGGGAATCATGTCATCAACATCTTCGTCGCCCGTCTTACGCTCATTTGGTTCGTCAGTGGTAGCGGATCTGACTATAAAACTGAAACATGCCGGAACAAAAAGCAAAACCGGTAAAGCATACCTTTGCCAATGAGCAAGAGTCTCTGTCGCCCAGTCATCATCCGAGTTTTCGAGGAAACGGAAGATTCGTCAAAAGAAGTCACCGTATTAATATGCATCATTTGCGATCATGCCCCAGCTTGAGATAGTACTGATCGTAAAAAGAACCTAAAGGTGGTCAAATATGGCTCGAGGAATGAAACAATACATGCCTGAATAAGTACATTTGAATACTTATGCGACAAACCCTGGCGTGACTGGTCACTGGTCAGATGATCCACTTTGTTCCGGCGAGTCTGAGCTCTCTCTGGATCGATTTACTACTGCTGGAGACTTTCTGCAGATCCAGGAATAGGAGTATTGTCGTAGATCCAGGACTCCAAGAGAGATGAAATGAAACAATGAATTGCGTTTGGACCCGAGAGCTCGTGGGCGGTCAAACCAATGAAGAACAAGTGGCATATAAGAGAAATAACTGAAGGCTGTACGTGATGGCAACTGATAATCAAAGATGAGTACGAATGGGGCTTGATTAGCAATCCAAATCTAATAACGAGATACGGCGACAGAACGATAGATACAGGTAAGCAACATGCTTTCTCACCGACTATCTTCCAAACTTTACTTTTCAGTGTCGATGCATTCGTCCTACTGAAGATTTTGAACCAGCTAGATTTCCTACTATCGGACTCCGAGCGCTCAAGCCTGAACGAGCTCAACTGTCCACGTCCACGCATCTCAGTGTAACAATTCAGTTCATGGCAATCTTTAGGGGCTCCTGGGCGAATACAATATTTCTTGTCCTTGTCAAGGCACATGTACGGCTTGCGAGCTTGCGCGAGCAAAAAAATCCTGCCAATCAAACTATCAAAGTGCCGATGAAGCCCAGGCTTGACTGGATTTTCCACAATATCGTCTTCTCCATTGCCATCCTTGTCAAGATCTTCTCTCCTTGACCATCAAAATGGAGGTTGTCGTCAAGGTTGGGCAGAGAACAACTGGAAATGAAACATTAGATTGAAAAGGTTATCCTGGCATGGAACTCACCGCCTCATGATAGCACAAAATAGAAGCCAAGAAGGCAGGGACGACCAAGGGGCTTGAAGGCCGTACTCCTACACAGCTTGCAAAGGCGGCATGACTTCCAATGGAGATACCATCGGACACTGCTTGGACAAAAAAACAGCATTTTGAGACACCAGACACGCTGAGACCCGACTGACTGGTCGCAAGAATGACGAGCAAGGCGTAGATCAAGGCGGCCGTGGCAGAGTCTGTAGTACAACTAAGCTGGGCGGCAACGAGAAAAGGAAAGGTCTCACAACTATTGACTTTCCTAAAAAACGCTGAAGCTCTGCGGCTATGTAGTGAACTGCCAATTGCGAGCGAACAATGGACTTACCGAAGAGCCTCAGCTTCCATTATTTGGTCCATGATACTACATTCCCGACTGAGGAATAAAACATTGGCCGATAATGGCGCCCAGACGGTGCTCGACCCAGAGGGTTTGATCCGCAGCTCGTATTCCAGTTCTTGGATTGATTCGTCTGATATCTTTACTGTGGTCAACTGTCCGGAGACTGCAAAAGGACATCTCGCCCCAGGCTTCTCGTCTGGATAACCAAATCAGACGATGAGAACCAGAGTACCATCGACACTGACCCAAATGCGGATACTGGTCAATAAAACCATCACCAAATAAATTAGCCAGTCTTGCTACACGGGCAGTGAGTTCAGGCTTGACGATGGACACCGTTTCATTCTGAATATGCCGGGCCGGGACCAGGATATCACGGCTGTGGATTAATCATGTTAATGAGGAAGGTTTTGAAGCATCGTGATCTATCCTCACACAGATTGTTCAGCAAACGCATAGATAGATCGGTTGGTGGTGACAAACTGGATACCCGCAAAGTTGAGCGTCACGTTTTTAACGGTATTTGAGTCTCTAAACTGAATTTCACCCTGAATGAACCGTTAGAACGAGCCTATGGTCAATCGAGGAAACATACGCGGACGATAACTGTAGTGTGGTTGATATCGGTGCTGCGTGGGGTGCTAACAGAGATATGGCCTGAAGCTGTCCAATTCCAGGCACCTATTCTCTCCAGAGGCCCTGTCATAGTCCTACCGAGGATGTACGCCATAGCGGCAGCGGATTTCCAAGGATCCAAGAGCGGTATATCTTCCGAGATATTGCGAGATTGGGCAATACCTTCAAAGAAACTGGTGAGATTCGAGCAGTATGAAGACTTGACAGGATGTACTTAAAATGAGACCCCCCGCGATAACCGATTGAGCTAGAGACAGAACCTTTGAATCAGATTGGACCTAAATGGAACTCAGAGGCATATCGAGATTCAGTTATGGATTCAGTACAGACTACGGTTAGATTGTTGGATTCGGTGCCATCCATCCAGGCCGGAGAATTCGAAAGGGAAGGCGTGTTATGCCTTGGAATGAGTGCTGGATTGAAGCCACGGTCGTGAAGCCAAAAAAAGAGGGTGACTACGAGGAGGAAAGTAGGGATGTGGTTTGGTCGATGCAGTGGATAAGTGCGCCCACGGGTATCTTCAAGGTCTAGGTTGCTCATGATAAGGAGGTTCAGCTTGCTTTATGTAAGCCTGCTTTCTCAGCATTTTCTTTTTCAAAAAGGGAATCGCAATCATGGCATGCCTTCGCATGCTCAGTCTCAAAATCTAATTACCAACCCCTCCGGAGGCCCTTGGCTCTGGCGACCGAATTGGTCAGCATGTCCGTCCTGACTGCGGAGATCGCGCTGGGTCCACTTCAGTCATCATTATTTGTACCAAAGAAAGATGACCTTAAGTAGCCCATTTTTTGGCTGCGGATTTTATTGTCAAAGACATTGTTTCGCAACATATTTCACCCATAGAATTGTAGTAAATTGCCAAAAAAGAATTATATTGCGAAATCAATTATTCAGTCTTTGTTCCGCCACTTCTGACCAGCGTGACGCAGTGTCTATGGTCCCGGATGCCGAATTAGCTGTATCACGTGGATCAACAGACGACTTCCAATCCATGGCATTCATATCCTATTTACTGGCCGCCCTGTTTCTCCTTCCTTTAACCGCCAACATCTTGCTGCTCATATTGTCTGACACGAGCTATGCCTGCGATTGGTTCCACCAAGCGTCTATCTCTTGCTTTCTGTTAACCTGGCCCCTTGCAGGATTGACAATCCATTATAGAGTTTTCCTTTCTCTCGGTCTAATAACCGAGACCTCAGTCCTTACTGCAAATCTCTTACTCTTCTCAGGTTAGTGAAGGTCCATTCTGCCAGCAGGATGGGCTCATATGAAGCGAACAGTTTGGCTTGGACCGATTTCTCCCTGGATAGCCCTGGCCGTTATGGGTATAATGTTTGCGCTCAAGTTTATCAAAATGGCAATCATGCCTGTCGCGCCTTCCCCAGATGGTCCCTTTTTCACCACGGCCTTCGTCACTCCCATTGTGGTTTTGAAAGCGGTGGCCCTTGGTGTACTCGACGTGGTTTGGCCGTGGAGCTACGAGTATGATATCGACAGCATCCTGGACAGAATTAGAGCCCCCTACAATCCCCGATGGCGTTTCGCACACAGAAATGACACGACCACAAATGCTCAATCCAGTCCAACGATGGTCGGAAACCCCAACGGCAGATCTTCGACCAGGTCGGTTATATCTTCCCCTTGTCTACCTCGTCTAACCTCGATGCGCATTCAGATCCTACTTACTGGCCGCCTTCTTTCTCCTTCCTTTAACCGCCAACATCTTGCTGCTCATATTGTCTGACACGAGCTATGCCTGCGATTGGTTCCACCAAGCGTCTATCTCTTGCTTTCTGTTAACCTGGCCTCTTGCAGGATTGACAATCCATTATAGAGTTTTCCTTTCTCTCGGTCTAATAACCGAGACCTCAGTCCTTACTGCAAATCTCTTACTCTTCTCAGGTTGGTGAAGGTCCATTCTGCCAGAAGGATGGACTCATATGAAGCGAACAGTTTGGCTTGGACCGATTTCTCCCTGGATAGCCCTGGCTGTCATGGGTATGATGTTTGCGCTCAAGTTTATCAAAATGGCAATCATGCCTGTCGCGCCTTCCCCGGATGGCCTCCTTTTCATTATCGCTTTCCTTGCTCCCATCGGGGTGTTAAAGGCTGCGGCCCTTGTCATACTCGACATAGAGTGGCCGTGGATCCGCCGTCTCGACATCGAAGGGAAGATGGACAGAAACAGAGCCCCTTATAATCCTCGATGGCATCTCTCGCGCAAAAGTGATACGCCCACAGATGCTCAACCACTTGAGAACAGTCCAGCGACAGACAAAGATGTCAATACCAAGGCCTTGATACGGTGAGTTGTGTATCTTTACCTTGTCCAAAGACGTCTAACATTGCCCTTCAACAGCGACGAATTTGGTTCCGCTATGTGAAAATTCGCGCTTGGGATAGACAAACAAGCCTTGGAACATTAAGTAGATTAGTTCCGTCTGCCGCAGGGCTTACTCGTCTAACATCAACTTCGCAGTGGCGAGCTTGTTTCCTGTGAACCAACCATCCTCGAGCTGGGTGCATCATATTCCAATGAGCAACCAGTCACGCACGAGGCGCCAAATAGTACATCGGACTTTCCAACCTTTGCTTTCTTCGAATTTGTAATCACTGGATTATTTAACTTGAAATCTAACACTCTGTATATTTACACAGTCTTGTACCTAGATATTGTTATTCCACTCATAATCGATCTTGCTCCACCAGCTCAACTCGTTGGCGGTTTTCGGAGCCTGTTTCCTATATATCATTATTAGTCCGAGTATAATGATTTTATGCTTCACTGAGTACCTGATGGTGTTTGGTTGCTGGTACTTTGTCGCGGTTAAGACTGGTTTTCATGTTCGGCAGCGGGAAGACGCGGGTGTGGTACACTCGATGATACATTCCGTATCAGACCCACGATAGTATGGAATTGGACGTCCAAGATATATTCTGGTGGAACAACTGGTGATTTTAGTTTCATTGTCGGATAAGGCAAGCACGGTAATGTCGCTGTAATATGAGCCATTGGACTCAGGGAAAATATTTCCTCAGCGTTGGGTTGGTTCTCTGCCGGCGAGATTTCATATGCCAGCACTGTGAGTATCAGTTGGAGAAACAAAATGGACAAGTCCATTCTAAGAAGCTGGAATTTCGAGGGTGTAAAGGCTTTGAACTCAGTCAGTGTACCATCTACAGAAATTGAAGCGAATTACTCACACTGTCCAACAAAATCGAAAATGATACTGTTTCCGTTTGTAGCACCGTGGTTTGCATGCCGCCATAGAATGAATAAATTGGAAGTGGTGACCAACGCCATACAGAATCGGAGGGGCCTATTGTCGTTCAACTCTCGCGGTTGTCCTGGAATGGCGCTCCAATTCAGAAAAGAAAATAGGGTTGGTAGGAAATAACGTACTGCATTGCGGCTGAGTGACGAACAGTCTGAAGCAGAGAATCCAGAGCGATGGTGAGTAAAAGAAGGCAACTGCATAAACCTGATAGAGAAGGGAATCCAACTGGAATTCAGTTTTGCGTTTATTAGAATAAGTGGGGGGATCGGAAGCTGATCGGAGGTTACTTGCAGAATCAATAATGTGCTTTCGTTGCCCGTGGATGTCGTACGAACTCATATGCACCAACTTCGAGTGGTCTCTTAGTCTGGTCTAGCGAAAACGAACGGAGGACAGAATCGATCAGGTGATCCCTACTATGTCACTACTACTTAGTCTTCTGCCATTGCTTGCGGCAATCATTCCATGAAACAGTGATTGCCTGAGCTCTTACTAGGTCGGATTCTGCCCCGTCGCACTGTTCATATGGGCTCAGCGATCCGCGGGGATATTCACCGAGAACTCGACCAGCTGTTCCCGGTGACGATGTTACTTTTAGCGTTCATCGGTCCAGCGAACACGCTGAAGGCCCTAATGCTGTATTTTCACCACAGCGTTGTCTTCTATGGGTTTCCCTATGCAATTGGTTTTACACGCCCAAACCATTCAACACTGCATGCCTTTTCGTTTTCCTGAGCAAAATTGGGCTCAGTTCGCCAAATTTTTACAAACATCATCCGCAACATTCTCCGTCACCTTATCCTCTATCCCTCGTTACGCTCGATTCTCAAACCTTTTTTCAAGTTGCTCGATTTCATTCGCTTGAGCGACTTGCCTCTTCTTGACCACCAACATCTGGCGACAGTCATGGCTGAGATTTTGCCTTTCACCAACTATCGGCGAGACGCATATCTACTTGCTCGTATGAAAGCTGGAGGGAAAATCATCATTGTTCGTACTCGCTCCAATTCCTCTGTGAGCCAAATCCATTCCTTGACAAATCAACTATTAGTTGTTTCTAGTGCGAATCAAGACCGACATTCAACTCTCGAAATCGCAAAGTCTGCTCCTTACGTCGTATCCCCTCGTATTTCTCAGAAAGGAAACACTGGCGAAGCGGTCACAAAACAGAATGCATTGCTCGCGAAGGTCACCCAGGCCAATATTTCTTGCAAGGTTCGTATTCGCGAGCTGATTCCAGTATCTCGCTGATCAATTGTCATTCCCGTAGGCGGTCCACTGTGGATGACTTTAACTGCGCCTTTCTACAAAGAATCACACCGAATGATATTTTGGCCCACCAGGCGAATATCACACATGACACGGTGAACAGCGGCTTGCAGTGCTGGAGATCCTGTATCACGGCGATTCGTCCCATCTAGAACTCCTCTTTAGATGGTTGCCACTGGAAAGCCGACACGGAAATGCCCTTCGTGACGCTTCTGGCATGGTTGGAAAATCCAGTCAAACATGAGCTCTCCTGACCAAAATCGTATCCCCCACATCCTGGGGTGCCCGCAGAGTCACTCATCAAAGCTTGCTAAGGTCCATTGGTCCTTAACAGCAAGCCCTGTAACACTTGTATCATATAGCGTTGCAAGGAATGTACAGTATCAAAAAAATCACTATTTTTTTCTGTTACCTGTGTGACTTTGTTTAGCACCCGCTTCTGATCCGACCACGATGAGGTCGAATTGGTCTGTCCAGGATCCTTTCGAACACATTATCTCATCCAATGCGTCAAGCCCGATGGCTCTCAGCAATTAAAATGTTCGTCCCGGGGCCTTGAGCAAAGTGCGTAGCTTCTCACCTTTCTCTCCACATCATTGACGTTGAACTGCTTCAGTCTCCTCTTCTCTGCAGCTAGGCTTCCTGAGGCAGCAAGATTCCTTGTCCATTTTACTCTGAACTTGCTTCCCACCCAATCCACCCGAAGCCAGTTCGATCCTCCTCTGAAGCAGGTGTGATCGTAACGACGTTGGAGAGATGCCGCTGAGGTCCTCGTCCATTCACTCCGGATGTGACCGTCTGAAGGACAACGACCGTACGCGTAATAATGGTTCTGGTGCTCAACTCTTCTGTCAAGGTCAGTCTAAAATTCTCTCCGAACCGATTCGCTCGTCCCTTTTCTCAGACAGTGCATCAGTGGCCAAAATTCTGCTCTCGAACTGGACTATAATTGCGCTCAGTAATCAAGCTTGATCTCGGCCAGGTTTGGATATCAGTGGAATGAGTAGGGACTAGGTATGTCTTGCTCCTCGAGCCGTTCGTGTAAACTTGATCTCCTCGTAGGTGTGGCCCACATGCCAAAGACCGCATCAGCTAATAAACCAGTCCGATCCGGCGCTCAAGTAGACCTAGACCCGAACCGGGACAATTCGGTCTTCGACATCTATCTCGATGTGTTACATGAGATAGCGACAACCGAATCCGACTTTCGACAGTCAGACCAACGCAATTGGTATGTTACTTTCTTGGGTGCTTTCTTGCTTCCGATGGGACCTAGTCAGTATTCTTTTTTCATTCGTTTAGCGGTCTCTGATGCTCGTGTAAGTTGGAGCACGAACATACCTTTTTACAATCTAGTCGAGATTGTCGTCAATCTAACTGGCGAAGACCTTGTCTCAAGCTGGAGAGACTATAAAACCATCTTTCTTGTAAGTTATCACGATAAATCTTTGAACACCAGCTCCAATTCGAGGTGCAGGGTACATAGTATCTAGACAAGGGACTAAGTGTTTGACATATAGAAGTCTTCCTCTTTTCGAGTATTCTTTACCGCCTGCTAACAAACTCAATCCCCATCGTCGAGACCTAGTTCATTGGCATCCTTGCCAGAGTCAACATCTAAATTCCTGGCACTGTCCATCAAACTCTCAAGTTTATCCCACTCTTCATTGATGACATTATGCTCATCCATCCATTGACACATATCATCTGGATCCTCAAAAATCCGTAACGTACGCGGTGATATATAAGGCTCAGAAAAGTTGACTGGTCTTGTTCGTTCTCCATCATCGCCAGATACCCTCAAAGCCTCGATTTTAGAGACAACTCGTTGAAATAAAGTGTACTGTAGTAAACAAGTCAGCTGATACCATCAATAAAAAACACACTCAAGCGGACCTCCCAATGTGTGAGACGGTGATACGTCTCAGTACGATTTGCGCACAATTTTCCTAAATGGAATTCGACCTTCCGCTGCCGGTGTTCGTTATTTGTCCATTCGAGACCAGAGTTTGAAGTTTCCTTCTGAAATGTTAGCAATGTCGACTGTAACGCGTGCTACTGACCGAACTAACTCCAAACCCATTATGTCTATAAGGAGTCCCAGACAAACTGCCACAAACCGTCGACATTCTGCTGCTTATACGACATGCATCGCAAGATGAAAATAAAGAAGCAAGCGATGATCGTTCAAAAGTCGGGTACCTATTCAACAAGCGCTTGAAATTTGACCGCCACGTCGAAGAAGCAACAAGAAAATCGCGCAATCCCTCGACCCTTCTGCGAGTCATTATAATGGGTACAGAGAAGTACTGCTCGTCTGCGACAGATTAGCAATAATAGGAAAAAGAAATCTGAACGACTTTACCACGCATCTGACTCTCCATGAAGGCCTCTCTTTCCCTTTCGGGCCTCATGGCTATATGCACGAAAAATTGGAAAATAACTTTGAAATTGTGACTTATGTCTTGATATGTGTCCATACTGAATTCTTTTGGTAAAATGACGGCAGGGTACTCGTCGTCATTGACAATAAAGTCGGTATCAGAATCCGAATTGGACTCGGGCCTTGCAGACTCTGAATCAGATGTGGAATGAGACATATCGTAGAACTTTATATCGGGTGAGACAATGTCACTTCGAGCGTCCGCATCTTTTAACGCAGCGTCACGAAGAGTCTCGAGCTCCTCCAACGATCTCTGTTGCTTTTTCCCTGTATCAAAGAATGTGAGCAAAACGAGTCCTTTGAGGAACATACATCAACACACTTTTCAGTCTTTCGAGGCCTTTCTGAAAAGAAGTCACACCGCTCCGAACACGAAGACGACTCGAGATACCTACAGAACGATGAATTCAAGCAAGCACAGATAACTCCAACACTCACTACCACCATCCATATCCGTGGATCGCAACACTACACCCTTCATTAACCTATGTTTCCGAGAGTAGCGTGATTCAGAGTTGACGTTGTCTTCATGATCGTCTTCGAGCGCTTCTTTTTTTTTTTTAACGCGTCGTTGAACCGTTTGCACTGACACCATCTTCGTCTTCGCTGTCTAATATTCGGCGTCGTTTGAAAACAACACCCATGAGCTTCGTTTCGAACAAAGTGGCTCGAGAAATGTACTGTTTATAAAGTGATCACGCTCCTGATCAGACCTGCTTAAAGAAGAAACTCCAAAAAAAATTGTCACGTCACTATTCTTCGATGATGTCATGACAAAATTTAAACTCAGAAGATCTGATTCCAGCCAAGCTGAATCAATACGCAATGGCACTCCTAACTCACTCGCCACTGCATGTTATAATGTTATACGGACTCGAGCGTTGCAAGACTTGTTTTTGAAAGGAACCTTTCCACCTGTTTGCGCTCTTGCGAACAGTGGCTGGCCCGTGTCTGAAAAAAATGATGTTAGGGAATGACGTCTCAACTGACACGTAATACATCAACATCGGCACATCCTCAAGGACACCGTGTACTTCAAAGTCGTGTACCTTATATCTTAGAAATACAGCACTCAGGTTTCTTATACTCTATCCTACCCTATTAACCGCGACACCATCAAGTGGTCTCCAACTTCTTCCGCAACGACACTAGTTATAAGCGTCATTGTTACATCTACTGACACCGAAAGATGCGGCATCAAATTCATTTACTTTCGCAGCAATGGTTCACGTAGAGCCAAATTGATAACACAAATAGCGTCATGCCTATTGACACTTGTTGTGTTATGTAATGACAGATCACTTTCAAAACCAATATTTCTGCGTCTTCGTCACGATCGGCCAATGAGATCGCCGATCAAAGGATGTCCGTTGTTCCTTTTGTTCCGCCGGAGTTTGATTTGCTTCCGCAATCATCCGGTTAACTATGAGACGTTTTCGTCTGTTCCACGACACAAACAGCCAGTTTCATATCACAACACCTATTGAACTGTCGCAACCCAGCGCGGCGATGGATTGGTTAGTCATAATGAGAGATCTACGCTTCATACAAATTTCATGTTCACAGGTACAAATCACTTGCTACGACAGGGACTGTAATGGATATCCCAGTGACCGAACCTCGAACCATCAGAGGATTAGAGCCACCATATCCCAACAGAACTCCGTCTCCATTTACTCGCCCACAGATGTTTCAAATGGTGGAAATGTTTTCCCGCGACACCATCTTGTATTTACGAGATTTGAAGAGATGGACGACGCTCTGCGTGCCTCATCACCGATTTACTCGACACGAATACGCCATCGATGACTGGGACCCGAATATGTGCAAATTCGGTGTCTTGCTGTGCAACAAGCGCAGCGAACTACAGCTCAAATCGCTTTCCACGTTTCCATTTGGCATCCAACGGTCAGATATGCTATTAGCTATGGCAATCGATCTATGCATTCCCTTTCAGATCGCCTATTCCACAGAAGCTCTCACCCATTTTTCACCAGGCTCTAAACCCGAAGTCAGAGCTTCGTGTGACCGGCGCTCCCCCTTTCTAAAACACCGCGTGTCTGTATTTCCACCAATCGTATCAACCATCGCAGTTGCGCCCGACGAAAACGACGAAAACATTCTTCTTTTCGTATCAGATCAAATGACTGCCAAGGACTACCGCAACAAATATCGGAAAGTGGCATTGAAAATTCTACGCCGAAATAATGCTGTCGCCAGCATGATGGTGGGAGGAGAGGTGACCTGGTTAGCTCGTAGCATTCGTCCAGAGCTGCTAGAACTTTTCAAGCTTGGACCATCAATCCAAGTACGAGATGGAGGAGGAGAAATCCGTAGGGGAATGAGGATTGACGTGTTGTCCGATCTGGAGAAGCAAGGCATAGTCGGACACTTCAGAGCCGACCACAACGCGAACGATCGATTCTTGTTTCCCACTTCTGCGATCATGGCAAGTCATCAAACTATGCCTTTGATCAACGGATGGAGTAATTACGCTGACTACATATTGGGAATGCAGTGGAGCCTTTTACTCCAGAACCAAGCAGAAACATTCACAGTCGCACAGTGGCACCAAAAAATCCAGGAATGGATGGACGATCTTGAAATATCTTCAGAATACATTCCTTCTGAAATCGACTGGACATACGGAGAGTATCTACTAAATATGGGATACAATGGTAAATACGACGGTAAAATACTCGATTCAATCATCTTACCGCAACCTCTGAGTTTGTATGTAGCATAGACTGGCAAACAGGAGTAGCACTGGAAAACGCGTCACTGAACTGACGCCACTACCAATATCATCTTCATCAGATAAACTACGTCACTGTGATGCATTGAAAAAAACTTAGCGGCATATAGCCATTCACATATAGCTCTATTTACCTTGAATACGAACGGTGTTAGTCACTGTAAATATCGTGCCTTCTCGAAAGAGAAGTGTTAAATAGAAACACACATCGTGTTTTAAAGAGCGAAAAACCAAAGCTCCTCTTGGTGCCTTGTCTACTCAAACTCAGAACACCGAAACACCAACACAGATGATCACAACAAGAAATATACGACTTGGAAGACAACGTGTCAGTTCTTAGCTATTTCGTTTTGAGATTCACGCAATACTTAACTCCTTTCAGCGTGTTCCGCCAGCTGATCAGTACTATGGGCACAGACGAACTGCTAAAGTTGCTGCTCGTTTCATTTCCTATCTATTCAACTGTCCAGAATTTACAGCTAGTCATGGCATCTCCACACCTTGCAGATCAGCCACAAGGCTCTCTTACTTCATTGCTCACATACTGTACCGAACGAAACTGCATCCTTCGGTCACCTTTGCCGCACTAGTCCTTCTACAGAGGCTCAAAAATCGCTTTCCCATGGTCAAAGGTTCTTCGGGGCATCGATTGTTCGTGTCTGCATTCTCAATCTCATCGAAAATGATGTACGACGAGACATACTCCACCAAGTCCTGGGTGATACTGGCCCAACGCTTATTCACCTTAAATGAGATAAACCAAATGGAACGAGAAATGTGCAGTTATCTGGATTGGGAATTGGTTGTTAAC
Source organism: Mycena floridula (assembly GCA_029320655.1). Classification (NCBI taxonomy): domain Eukaryota; kingdom Fungi; phylum Basidiomycota; class Agaricomycetes; order Agaricales; family Mycenaceae; genus Mycena; species Mycena floridula. The sequence continues at coordinate 92,962 of JARIHS010000089.1, read as the reverse complement.
AACAACATCCTTTCCAACTTTGAACAGAGAGTCCTTCGAGACTTCGGTGGCGATTTGGCAAGTCTCGATCCACTGTGAACTTACTGTATTAAACTAGTTTCCAAGCGTACTGAGGTTTCACCACCAAACTTCGCGACGATAATGGTGGATCCCGTCACCGTCTGGCTTGATACAATTCAACAGTGTTGACAAGTATCACTACCTCTCATTCGTCTTTCGAGTGAGCAGTCAAAATCCTGAGAACACCATCGACTCACTTCTTGTCCTTCAACGAAGTGCCCCTGGTGCAAAGTCGAGTAAGTTACCTTACCGTCATAGTGGTGCAGAGCAACATATATTTTACTGGAATACCCCTAGAGTAGAGCGTTGTACAGTATATCATATATTTAGACCACTTACTCCAAATTCCAGAATATGCACACTTACCAAGGCGTCGATCTGCTTCAAGTTATGGGAAAGCACCAGCATAAAACCGACCCATGTGAGAAATTTCCACTAGGCTATACCTGCTAGAGTATCTCACAAATTATTCGCCCTCATGTGGAGCATTGGTACAGAACGTATCCCTATCCGAGTCGGATACTGGATTGAGATACGATTTTTATTTATCTTCTTTCATCAAAAAAAGTTCATGATGGACAAGGTTTCCGAAAAGGCTATAAAAGCCCAAGAAAATGATTCCGATCGAGGAAGCACCGCTCGATTAACTCTTGAAAGCGATCAAAGTATCTGTGATAAGGAGAAAGTACAGTTAATATCTGAATGTAAAACCGAATACATGTTCTATATCGGCTAATACTTGGATCACTTGACAAATAAGTATCTGATATTACAAATTACGGGTGGAAGATTGAATACTTTGATACGTTGCACTTCAAACAAGATTGGGATAAAGAAATGTGATAAAAATCATCAAGTTTTGAATATACAGACTATTATTGAACCCATTTCACTCCCGACAACGAGACAAGTTTTCCAACCATCAAGACCTATTCTCGACCTGACGGCTCGTAGCACCATTCCCGAAGTACAATCAAAGTATATATTGCACGTCAGAGACGAGCCTCTTGAGAGTGGCCACTTCACGAAACATCGTCCGGTCACCAGCTGCTATAAACATCTTTGCTAGCGATAGGCGTTCTCCTTGGCGTTATAGTAAGGCATCCTTTTTCTATCATAAATGGCGATGCAGCTCGAATTGCATCGCAAACAAGCGAGAAGGTCACTTGATGTAAAAAACCAGATGTCGAAGACCCGATGCGACGTCTGTACAGAGTTAAAACAACTCTAACATCCTTCGGATAGAGACAACACCAAGCATCCAATTTAGCCCAAAAGTTAGTCGAAGGACATCTATCACATGTCTCCAATTGTAAAACCAGCGATAAAGACGTTAAAGTCTTTGAATGCATATCAGACAGAGCTGACACGAGGTAATGAACATGAAAGCTCGGTAAGAATACAAACAGACTTGTTAGATTGGGGCAGAAGGTCAACGACATTGGAGCTTGAAATATTGTCAACGCTGCTGGAACAGAACGAAATAAACTTACTACCGACAAGAAAAGAAACACTGCACGAATGTAGGCGAGGCATCTCGGGCCAGACTGCGCCACTAGGCAATCTAGCTGAGAGCTTCTCTATCTTGAGCAAAAAATCCTGTGACATGGATGCCAAAAGATTTTCCACATCACTTCTCGAGCCTAGAGCCATCAACGCGATACCAGTTAACCCTTTAAGATGTAGCTGTCGCACTTGCTCAATGTGAGAAGAGCCCGACGAAAACTCTTTTCCTGGGACATATTCGAACACAACCCGGATAAGTGCCACACTCGGGCATGCCGACACAGCTAATGCTGCAAAAGAGACTCCACCACTTGTGGAACGAATACATAACACGGCAACCGATATCATAGTAGGTAGCGGGCCCAATGCTTTGCATTTGTGCAGAATCAAACATTGCACAGCCGGAAGCAACACAAGAGTTTCATGCATAACCACTGCATCTAGATCTGAAGAGTTAATTGTGAGAGTATCAACAAAAAACCCAACGACAAGCAGCAAGTTTCGCAAACTCTTTATGCCTCGTCTCTGAATAGCACTGTCGGAGATTACCAAGTCGCGACAAGCATACGGAAGCATCTGATGTCGTGTAGCTTTAGACGCCAAAGATGCAACACAATTAGCTTCATTAGATGCATAGCTAGCAATGCAACAGACAATCTCAGGTGGAAAGGATGACGGAAACGACTGCAGAGGCATGACACCAATATAGCGAGTCCCAGCGCTCTATATAACCTGATAGAACATCAATGACGCATATCGGATCTGCTGATCATCCATGATCATTCATAGTTTATGTAACAAAGCAGCAATCAGATCGTATAGATGACGTAGACAGAGCTGACCAATAACTTACCAAAATAGAAAAACCTAAAAGAGATAGGACATGACTTCACATCCTGAAGACTTCCTCGACATACGACATCACAGCTGTTAAGCATACAAGTACCATGGACAGGATGGTTTTGATGATCCACGTCCAAGACATTCAAGCTGCGATAAGATATCACAAGTTGAGGTTAATAGAGCTTCGTGATCCCACTGGTCCATGTCGAAATCCACCGTAAACGGTGATAGTCTGCCTGCTTTACACGTAGCCCAGGCTTTCAACATGTCATGTCTGCCCAAAGGAATGATGCCGACACAAGATAATATTGTCAAATGTGCACTTCTGTTATACATATGCCTCCCGACCTCTGTGATCCATTAGGATAAACAAAGAATACCCACCCAGGATTCCTTGTATTAGCGCAGGTTAATAAAGATTGTTGTAAGGAGTCCGAAACAGGGCAAGGGCAAATTGGATAGATAGAAGGAACTTAGCTCGCGCTACCAATCAAAGTTGACGCGTAAAAAGAGAATAGCTGAAAAATATTACAATAAGCATTCAAGTGGCTTTGAGACTCATGTTGATATATAATCGGAGTATCTGGAGCGAGACTGCGAGTGGTATGGGTGGATACTAAAATGTATCTGAACAGCGTTACAATAGTAACTGGTGACTGACCTTGCATGACAGACGATATGGAGGTTGAGGACAAGTTCAGCCAGCCTGATCTAGAGTTTCAAGTCAAAGGGGCTGGAGTTGAAGACGATCGACCTGTTGACATCATATAGGCGCTTGCAGTTAGGAAGTTAAATTGATCCAAGGTTTGATGCGCTTTCTGATCAACCCTCGAAACCGTTATTGGCAGAAAGGAGGCAATGGTTATGAAACCTGCTGCGCCCGCCACCATGTAGATGAGCGAGACGTCGGACAGGAGCAATGATGTCAACCAACTAACAATTTTCTAAAAATTTTAGTTGCTTGACGTCATATCTTAATCTCAATATAGTAGATAGTGTATCGACGGCGGAATTATGCTAGACAGGAGTTGAAACCTACAAGTGCAGAACAAAGGGCAAGAAGACTCACAGATACAGCACCACCTCCCACAGCTATAGAAATTAATGTCCACTGATTTTATAACCAAGGGAACTGATAAAAGGGAGAAGAAAGGGACAACAGCAACAAAGAGGAGAGCAAGCACCACCAAGCACGTGCATGAGATTGATCGGTCCCGACTGCGACCTCATCTGGCAGCTGTGCACAACCGAAACCCGTTAATTTAGATGGATACGTTAGGAAAAACTTACCATAGTCCACAACATCTGTCGAACACCATACTAGCACCGAAAAAATCAGACATGCAAAGAGGAAGTACAGAACAAAGTGCATTTGATTACCGACACAAATTATTTGGTGGCTTATATGAATTGCAGGGCAGCCTCACACAGATTCACAAGACAGAATAGTGCAAGCTCAAGGAACATCTACAATCAAGGACAGATTCATGGATATGATGATACTTCACGGCATAGCTTCCACGAAGACCTCACCACACCAACAATTTACTTTCGGTGAGTTGTTGAGTTCAGCTACGTAATGAAACCATAATCTGACGATTCATTTAGGTAAAATGAAGGAGTATCACGAAGGAGTTGCCCCGATAGTGCAAGGTCGGTCGGGACAGGACAAGACATGCTTCAGCATGCGCAAGCTTGGAGGTGAGATACTTCTTGAGATGGGAATAAATGTTACAAAAGGATGTAAACAAGAACAGAAGAGACAGGACATCAATAATGCTATCAGGTGGCTAGACGATGTAGATTAAAGAAGGCAGAAGGGCGAGGAAAGTATCCCAAAGGGGAAATGATAGATAAGATAAAGCGGAGAAATGTCGATGTAAAGTCGATCCATCAAATTACCACTTATATTCGCTCCTGCATTATTTGTGGATGACAAATAACAAGTCTAACAATTAACTGTGTCACAGACAGAACAAGAGAGTCACGCGAGCGACGTCTGCCGTAACGTACTCCAGAAATTTCGGAGGCCAAATGACTGATTTCTTGAATGATATACAGCACTTATATCCTGTGATAGGATATAACTAATATTGCTACCTCAAAGTTCTGTCAGATTATCATACAGTAAAATATCACCAGTTTGGCCAGGCATGGCCATGTATCACAAGGATGAGCTCCTAACTATATGTCCAAGTATGACATTTCATACAATTTCATGAGTGAGTGTCATACCGTGTAGACTAGCTACATCACAAGAGCCTCATAGCAAGGGATATTCACGGCCATAGCATCTGAATCAAAGATGGAGCTTAACATATCTTACGCGACGAGGCTCACATTTGAAGCTATTCACATTGAAGGACATTGCGATTATCCAGGACAGAAATCAGCAGCACTACAACGACACTCCTGACAATGTTAGAAATTCTGGTATTCGTTCTCAAACAATGGATAAATACCGTCGAATGAACATTTTTGCGACTCGCATATATTTACAAAAGAATATGTATCTGTACTAATGCTGCCAACTCAAGGCCATACATAGTGAACCACCACGTTGATCCTAACAGTTCAACGATAGCAGCATACAAATAAAATTGCGTAGCCAACTAACGAAAAATTCTTATAATCCTATTCCACAGTACTTTAACACCACAGATGCTACCTGATACATGGACTGTAGAGGTAACTGAGGAGCAGTTCAAACATCCTCCTTCCTGAATAACAACCTAACACACTTCAAATGAATCCATAGATACAAGGCGAAATAAAACGAAACCCACCGAATCTTGTGGCCATCCATTTTGACCGCGACACGAGTTGTAGAAGTAAAGCGACTACGGAGTTGAAAGTCCCTTGTCTCAAAGGTCATCGTCTGCAACTTCAACTAATAAGTCCGCTTACCCTTGCACTTTAGTATACACTTGCCTAAAACACTTCAGTGCTGAAACTCCCATCAATGAATACGACAACGCTAACCTAACTTTGGCAAGCGTCACAACACCAGACGCCATAGGTAACGGTGTACGACCGTCACTAGGTAAAAGGTTCAGCTCAATTTAACACGTTAGGAAATTGGTCTTACACGCAAACGTAACCCCTCCTTTTGCAATTCATACATTCGGCTGATTTCCGTGGCACAGGAGCCTTATCCCGACGAGTTTTCATGTCACACTTCTTCCTACATAAAAGTTAAGTTGACGAAGGATCAAAACAAAACGGGAGAGGCAGGCTTACTTGCTCAAACGACAGGCAGCGCAGGCGACCTTCTGATAAGTTTTAAGACCATCCACATCAAACGCGGTCGTGCATCCGCGTCCATAAGAAGACACCATTCCAGGCGACGTTGCTTCTCCAGATGAAATGACGTCGGTTTGACTGTTATAAATTCCAAGTTTTTTTTTTTTTAGCAAGATGAATCAAAAGCATATATAACTCACGTCCAACCATCCACTGTTTCACGATACATCAACGAAGAATGGAGAGAATATGATTGATCGATGTCGTTTGAAACAGCGCGCGCCATGACTCGAGATTCAGAGTGTTGAATCTCAGAAGACAAAGAGGGGTCCTGGTATTGACCGTACATCAGAGCATCAGAAAATGTCGACGATGAACGATCCAATGCATCGCCCCCAGAAAGTATCTCCACTGGGAATGTTGAATCCCCAAAATCAGAGCCGTCCACTTTTGAGTAGCCGCCCAACCCATGATCAGTGCTAGACAGATCAAGCTGGTCGAGCGGCATCATAGAATTACCGCTAATATCCTTCGGACAAAGGGTCTTCAATAAGACGAAAACACAGTAAATCACCACTCACTTTTATTTCTGTCCGCGATCTCGAAGTGGTAGGGTAAGGATCGAAAAGATAAACAGGACCTCCCGTGGGAAGAGCCTCTTTCACGTCTTCAACCGGAGGATAAACCCATTCATCAAGCGAGCCGGGAACAGTAGCAGATTCGACCTTCGAGTTAAATCCTGGGCTGTCTCTTGAGGAAACGACTTTTTGGGTTTCTCTGTTCGCTTCTCGTGAAGACAATACGTTCAATTTCTCATCAGACAAAGGCTACCGCACCAATCAAAACAAGTGAAACGCGCGGTCTGCGACTCACCATCAAAGAACCCTCACGTTTCATAAACGACACGTTAGAATCCAGGGTAAACTCGGGACTACCCGTCAAGACGTCTTTGAAACCTGCAACAGGACTGCTTGGGTAAACCAATTCATCGGGTGAGTTTGACCTTGAGATGGATCTCATCCTCAAGCCCAAACTAGATGGTGCAAAACGAAAGGAAGATAGAACTGAAAGAAGTCAACTAAAAAGTTGAAAAATTACAAATTGCTTACGACTAGGGAGCTGGGTGGAAAGACGGGCGCTAGATATGATCCCATTACGGGTGAAAAAAGGGGAGACTGGGTCAAGTCTAACAATTATAGCCTTCGACGAGTCATCTATCTGAGTCGAGTATGAAGTGGTCGTCGGTTGAGTGCTATGTAACACAGACTCCTGTTGCGAAACCCTGGAATAAGTATCGGCCACCACACAAACTAGAACCAATCAATGAAAATCAAGGAAAGAGCATAGAGGACCAACGGTCGTGAGCAGATGATTCAGACATATGCATCAAGACTTGAAAAAAAAAATTCAAAGAGCTTTTTAAAGAAGTCTCAAGCAGCAATGTGAAATCACATTTACAAAAGCGAAAGAAGCAACGACAAACAAAAAGATGACGTTGAAATGGCGTCAACACAGTGTAAACTGAATATATATTCAATTAGAAAACGGTATACTTAATGTCCATATCGATCGCGATCTATGCGTCATCCCAAAATCTAACCCCATTCACTCATATGAGAATAATGTACCGCGATTTATCTCACGCGACCACGTCCAGTCACTCAGTACCAGAGATCTTTGACAGGTGACAGACTAAAAGAGGTTGCATTTCTTGGTCATTACAAAACCATTTTTAACCATTGCCTCCAGGACGACGCCAGGTGACTCAGGAATTCGTGAAGAGCTGAGAGTTTCCTACTATAATGAATCATTTGAAAACAGTGACCTATATCGCTTTTAGGGCTTGAGATAAAGCAACCGCTCCGAAAATGCATTACAAAGTTTTTAAAGTTCAGAAATAGAAGGCCACCATAGCCGCAAAACCGTCTCCACCAAATCTAGTAAGCTTCGCAATAAATGCAAGTGCAAAGTGAAAAACGGACGGACAAACCGCCTGTTCCGAGTGTTCCAAAGCGGACTGCCGAGACCTTCCAAGTTGACGATTACTAAGCTATCTAAGGAAAGGTAAAAATCCCGCATTCTACATGACTTTGAAAAGCGCCGTGACACTAGAATAGTTTAGCCTCATCAGTGCCCAACACGACGAGTACAAATATATGTTAAAATTCAGAAATCGTGTCAAGAAAAATAGTACGAGTAGGTAAAAACCTTTGGAATCTAACAACGTCATGGAGATCAACCTTCGGGAAATCAATGTCTAATCTATAAAGCTTGACACTAACAGTTATTGAGCTTGGCCATCCAGCTACAGCGCGAGCTACTCTTGGCCACATCAGTCCATCAGACACAACGCCTCTAGCATCCAACACAACTGAGAGTAACAGGGATTGAAGATGACCTATGTGTGTCATACTATCGACGGCAGACACAACATCCATCATACATTCTTCATCTACAAAGAATCGAAGATCGCGGAGCTTATCGAATAATTTCAAAGATATCGGTTCTAAATAAATCATTCAACACCGCATAAATTCAACAAAAGAAGAGCAAGCTTACGACTGATATACATCGACATAATCTGGATAGTCTCACGGTTCAAATGCCATAATCTTTGAACGACGTCCCCAGTACCACCACTAATGATGGCCACCAGATTCGAAACCAGCGCACATGGTACCGCATCAAAAATCCAACTTTGAGCTTCTCCCCACAAAGAAATCTGACCTAGACGGCCTTTCACCGACATATTGAAAGCTGGTGGATATACAACATGCCAGTCCTGCACAACATCCTTAGGAAATTCGATTGAAGACAGCGCAAGACGCTCCAAACAGGGAGCAACTGCAAGCAATTCTAAGACAAAAGGTTTGTCGATGTCGATGAATATGCCCATGGCCCTCACTCCGGAAAGTAGAGGCAGGCCTATAGGTGCTTCTCTCCGACACAAAACAAACAACAATGAGTGAAGAAACAACAGATGGCAAATAAAAGTCGTAACACTAGCATCTGGAAGCTGGATATCGTATAAAATCAGCTTTCTAACGCAGCGGTTAATAGCCTTAGATTTGGATAAAAGAGATGATAGATTGCCCTGTCTCGCAACAACGTTTTTTGAGACAAGGATAGTGTGAAAGAGATAGCGATCGGAAATGCTATTGAACCAATGCGTCACCAAACTGGTAGAAGAAAGGTCCCTCACAGATAGATAAGAGAAAATTTCCCCTATCACATCTGTGTCTAACATCATTGAGGACGAGAATGAAGAGAAAATCCAAACTTGACTGATTTTATAGGTCTTGATATGTAGAACAGCTGACCAACAATACTCATACATTCACAACGACATAACATCGGACAACCATATCAGAAATGACGTACGCGATGAAGATACACTAATATACTCGACTCGTCAGAAAAGCATAAAACGAGACGGTAATAAAGACTTGATGTTGACAGCATCGATATGACCACAACTCATGTTGAAACTGTGGTCACTGTGGCTGTGAATGTAAACACGAATAAGCCAAGACTCCGGCCAAAGGCTCGAGGCTGAAGCTAGCTTCTCCCATTGCCCATACCGTCGTGACGACGCACTCTCCTTTCTGGTGTCCACCCACACTGACAGTGTAAGAACCGTCAAGAAAGACTTGTTTCCCAAGCTGCCCACGGAAAATATCAACTGCTCGAGATCAACTTCGTCGCAGTAAAACCTCAACTGAAAGAGACACGTGAGCCAGGAAAGCGACTGAAACTCTAAGAAGTTTCAGCCACCGCAATAGAAGTTGATTGATAAAGGAAGTACCATTCGTAAAATGAAGTGAAACAAAACGCAGTTTATTGCCACTGTGTTTCCAAACGAACTGAGTTGAATCAGTTGCACCCCCACTCAAAAATTCCACCACATTGGAGAGAGATTGCGACGACAAGATTTGTGGTATCCAGTCGTTAGCCTCACCCCACAGCGAAAGTTGGGATATGCTTCCTGCAGACACCGGAGAAAATTGAACAGGAAATGTTCTATGACCTCTCCAATCTGACACAACGAACTCCTTCGCAGAAGCTAGAGAGATCCGCTGCACAGTGTGACAAGCCAAAAGGAGCTCCTCCAGAAATGGCTTGTCAAACTTGAGACAGATCGAGAGGGATGTCAAAGATGACAAGACAGGTAAGTTTGTGAACGACAAACGCTCCCCACCCATAATGAACAACTCCTCCAAGAGAGGTAATGACAGCAGAAGTTCATTGATGTAAGGGTCCGGTAGAACGCACTTCAATAAAACCAAGGATCTAACGAATACGCCGTGTGTTCGAGTTATACCGAGAAGGTTTTCCAACCCTGCGTCTCGCAACCTCCTCTTTACCGACACTAGGATATTGCGAAACAGAAAACGTCTAGAGAGAAAAGAGAATTTTTGGGAGGACAACGAAACATGGCGTAAGTCGGCGACACGTAGTCGAGAGAAAACATCTTCAAGGATGTCTCTGTGAAGTGCCATGACGATGCAAACAACCAATGCTCAGACTTGTATTTATAGAACGCTCTCCAACTACCTGAAGAAAGCAGAGGAATACAGACCCAATGACAACGTCTACATGATCAGGTTCGAGTTCATAGATTGCATCATCATTCCCTGATCAAAAGTTTATCACACCAGGTAGGTAGAGTTACACAGCTTTGGTCAACTGTCAGGGACGCCGGTATTCCGGGATATGATGTAATTAGTCGGTACATCTAGGCATTTCTTGGGCCCGGCGGCCAATACGCGGGCAAACTCGTAATAAACTTCCTTCCTTCCTTCCTTCCAAATTGAGAAATCACACGTACTCGAATCTACAGATCATCAAAAAGGTGACGCAACCGCAACCATGGATGACATAACATCGTCGATCATCGAAAAGGGAAACCCGTGGATGACATAATCAATGTCGCTAGTCGGATTATACAGAGATAACAAACATATATAAGTTACTATTCCGCAAGACGCAAAAGGTGCAACAAATATCATGACATCAATTGAAATCAGCTCGTCTCTATGGAACATATTAGAGAACCTCCTGGACGTGGTGACAAGCCAGACGATGCTAGACTGTTCGAGTGTCAGCACTGCTATGGATATTGTTGCTGAATTTCAGGATCAGCAAGGTATCTATCAATATTATCATGGCTTATATTGGAAAAAATAGAATTGAAACCTTCGCAGCATCATCGCCCACAAACAATTTCGACAGTCCCAAGTTCTTGGAGGGAGCTTTCGAAGCATACATGGAAAAATTGGCAACAACCATTTTGGCGGTAAGGAACCTGATAAGCTATAGCAGCTCAATAAACTACCAAACAACACAGGACTCTACGAAAGATTACGACAACCAATGTCTTATGTTTGCCAATATTATCCTTCGAATGGAAAGAATATTCAAATTTCACGATATGAGAGGCAACAACGAAATATCGACTACCAATGTAAGAATTATCAACATGACAAAAATGTTATTGAAGCGGCAACTGGCAGATATCTATAAGGGCATGGAGGAAAATAATAGACGCGATAGAACAAGGGCATATCTAGGCCTATCTAGTATCAGCGGTCACACAGTTGAAACTACGAAATGATATTAACATCGTAATCATTTTGGATCATGTCAGCGTGACACAAGCATATATAAAGAGAGAAACAAAGAACGAACAACCCCCAACTTCTTACATGATGCAATCCCTCCCACTCGAAACAATTGGCGAGATCGGAGAGAATTGTGACATATCTACCACTAAAACACTATCATTGACGTCCAGAGGCATCAGACGCTGTGTTATACCCCACCTTTTCCGATCGGTAGCTTTGCTTTATGGAGGCGAGCCGATCTCAAGCTACATTTCGTTGACAGAGAATAAAGAGTTAACCAACGTCATCAAAATGATATCAGTTTTTGGAAGATGTATAGATGGGGAAATGGTGGACCTTCTCGATCGACTTACATCCCTTGTGGGAATCCACATATCTCGCTGTAAATTCCTACCGTCATCACCAACATTCAAAGGACATAACATTAAAATAGCAGCAGTCGACATCGCGTCTCCGACCAGCGTCGCATGTAGATGGATCATCACTTGCTGTCCAAACCTGCTCAATCTCGATATCAACTGTGGCGGGTTTTACGTAAAAAACTGCGAGGACCAATTGCAGGCCTGTCGCGGTCTGAAAACATCCACACTACACACGTTGGCATTACGTGGATTCGGCCTCTTCAACTCCTCCCTTTCCGCGATCCTCATAAGCAGCGCAAATTTGAGCACAGTTCAAAGATTCACAATCGAAGAACGAGAAGTTTCAGACTACAGGACAATGTGGCTCTGTTTGAAGTCAGTAAAATGCGTTGAAGTCTTCGGTTACGGTACGTGAAGTAACACTAAGTAAAACAACCTAACTCGATTCAAAATATAGGAGCATACAACTTCCAATATCTAAAATCATTGACGACGATTATTTTACACTACGATTTAGCGCAGCTCGCTAGCATGATTTTAGGTTTGATGACTCTAAGCACCCTTTCACAACTGGAAAACTTGACTATGGTACTATCTTTGGAGAGTATCGATATAACAATCGAATCCGCCACTCTCTTTATGATGTTTGATCTTCACATCACTGCAAACGCAACAAACCTGAAGCTACTGAAATTGAACGTAGATATGATCGGTGGTGCAACCATAGACGACGAGGAATTGGAAGACATAGCCGATCAAATAATCTCAGCCATGCCAATCGCTACACAAAGAGACGTATTACTCATCGATACCACTCTTTGAAGCTTGGTAGCACGAACTATAATAGTCCTATCTTCCCGCCCTCTCCACAAAGAAAAGAATATATATACATAGCTCGTGGTTCAATATTAGAATTAAGAACGTAGCATTTTTCCTTCATTCTTGAGTAATCAAGGATTCCACGGTTCGGACGCAAAGGCCACGCAATAGGAGAACCAACACCTCAAAATTACAGCGAGTTCGACCCTGAAGGAGAACCTAGACACAACTCATGAACGCGCCAGATACTCAAGTCTCCATAGTCAAATCCAACCCATGAAACGCTGAGACAACCAATATTCATGCTCTTCATCGAAGTTCGCTCCCGCTCTTTCCATCCAAGATAAGATTGCAGTCCAGCTCTCGAACATTTTATTCACAAACGTGGCAAATTGCGCGATCAAGATCAGGGAGAAGTTCACTTTTTCCAAGTAGTAAGGCTTTTTTGATCCAATCAGTCACTTTTAACACCTGATGTAAACCAGAGATCTATTTCAAATTCGGCATTGCCACTGGCTTCTCGATCCTGGTAGGTAGGTAGATAGGGAGAGGATCATCGGTACATCTCGGTACAACACAATACCGACTGCAAACTTTACTAGTTGACATAATGTACATACAAAAAGCTTCAATAAAACCTTCTTTTCTTGGATGTTGAAGTAGCAACCTTGCCTTTCCCTTTTGAGCGTTTCGAAGGGAGTTGAATTTCTGCGCCACCTGTATCTCGCTCGACTTCATCGTCGGAAGGAGCAGTCAGCGCGCCATCGTCAAATAAATCCGAAGTCCTGACAGCCTTTTCAACGTCAACTAAATTAAAGAACATCAGTTGCAAAAAAACAGGCCATACTTATTAACCGACCGTAGCTACCATACGCCCTCAATGAATTGGCTGAATGCAACGAATCTCGATCTCCCCCACCGTCTTCACTTTCATCATTGGCAATAGGGACAAGGGACAAGGGTGAAGGAACATAGCGTTCGCTAACCCTCGGCACTGAAGAAGGCGAACCTAGTAATATAAAACCGGTCAAAAAAAGCCTAGTTCAACAAGGAATACACTAACCGGTAATTGCGTTGCGAATGACCTGGCTTGCCGATGAAGGTCGCAACACTGGAGTCGTACGATTAGAAAGAGCTGCCGTAAGCTTAGAACCAGATTGAATGTTAGAAGGGGAAGCAGCGATCAAATCAAATTCTGCCCGAACATCTTCCCTAAATTGCTGCCCAACGACCTGGGTGTTTTCGGACGGCCGGAAAGGGGTTCCACGCCTAGAAAGAAAACGCTCATCTTGAACACGATCCTGAACAAGACTTGAAGGTGTCACAAAAGAAACATATCTCAAAGCATCACTCCCTTTACGAAGCTCAAATTCATCTAAAAGAGGAGATTGGCGTCTAAGAGCAGTCGTCGCTCCAACACCTTGCGCATCCATAGACATCTGGCCAAAACCACCAGCAACTGGAGTGTTTCCACTTTCGAGACTATTATGAAACCGCGTCCGACTTCGTGGGCGGGACGTATCGTGCAAAACAGACGGATCAGCAAACTGTGTCCGATCACCAATGTCTGATATTGCGCCCACCGTACGAGGGTCATTGAGATCATGTCGCGATTTGTCACTCCGATTTTCCAAAGCACCGGCTTGTCTACTCCGTCCTAAAACTGTACTGAGCTGAAGGTTAGTAAACTACAACCAAAACAGATTAGTGGAACGGACTGACTTTACGGTCTCGTCTGTCCAGTTGACTTTGGGTCTGAAAATGCCAGACCTAATAGCATAAGGATCTTTGGCTATTGGCATTCCATGACGATGAATCACAATCTGCTTGATCTTTCCACTAAAACTGTCAAACCTATCGACAGTGCCAGCAGAATCAGAGGACGATGGATTTATAGAGAGATACCAATGGCTCATTGAAAAATGAACTTCAACGAGAGCATGCCGCATCTTATCTGGAACCTGCATGGCTGGTACAAGTTCTTCAGACACCCCATCATAAACGGCCAATTGATTAACTAAATGAGTTCCTTTGATCACATCAAAAGCCGCTGTCATTTCCGGTGAAGTCGTCCAACTTTCAGTAAGATCATCTACCAAGAGAAAATTAAACAAATGCTAAACGAAAGACGATGACAAATACTCACCCAATGTACCGTGAGGATCCTAGAAATTTCGTTTGCGTATAAGATCGTAGGACGATGCGAAAGGAGATAACTCACCGGATTTGGTCTGAAAACAGGGTGTGAAAAACGCAAGCCTTTTAGGTTTGACGTGATCAAGTTTCGCCTATCCTTCGAGTCTTTCGACAAAGATATGGATTGTTGATATGCCGCTATATGGCCAAGACCTTTGCCGAAATCTGGACCTAGCCATTTGTCCCTAGGAGCTTCCACAGTAAACCCGTATTTAGCTGTTTTGAGACGATCTCGCGCTCTGTCCGTTCTAACATTGCCTAAGAAATGTAATAAAATTACAGTAACGAGCAGATTGCATAGATTTTGATCCAGATACCTGTCGTACCCATATTAAAATTCTCGTCGGTACAAACACCGAAAACGACAAACGTCCCTTCCGGCGGTTCTTCGAGCGGATTGTCTTGAGCTTTCGCAACCAACACATCTGCAGTCCCACGACGAACCCAGCGAAACTGAAGAGGAAATCGCTTGCTGGCAATGTACTGATCAGTATAGATATAACGTTTATGCAACGCAGCAACGTCAAGCGCCATTGTAGAAGACAAGAAACAAGAAAAAGTACAGCTCACTTTTATACTAAACAAAAGAAGATATATATACGTCACATCAACGATCGACCTACGTCATTTTAGGCTGGATGGAATAGGTTACTGACATTGACAGCGAGCCTTCCAGCCTAGCAGTTATATCATATAAGCTCGAGCTGTCAAATACAAAGATACGATCCTGACGTCATACAGAAACGGTTCGTACAAACATTTCCCCCGCGCCAAGTAATCTTGTTACTCGAGATGCGTCGAAGAATATTTGACTTGGAGCTGCCTCCTCGCCACCGAAACACCCCTATCCCAATAAGATCCATAACCTGCCTCCAAAGCAGCGGACACTCCCGATCGCATGAGAGCCCCAGCTCTGACATCGAAAAGATATCGCGTACGCCGGTGCGCGGAAAATTTGTGAAACACATAGAGCTTTTCACAACGAAATTATTAAAAAGAGGTTGAATAGCGTTGTGGGAGGTAAGGCGAGGGTAAAACGAAATCAGCTCTGTACTGGTCAAGATGTTCATCAAGCCCGTGTTCGGTAAACCAATCACAGGTACCAATAAATCTTGAGCCTCATACAAGGAGAGAATGATAGTCTTCTGCTGTGGAAAGGTCAGCGTAGAAAAAAAAAGAGTTGCGCAGGCCATACCGAATACAATAGTAAAAACCGCTGACATTCGATCTGTTGGGACATATCGCTCGAGTGACAATGCAAGCGACTGACCAAGAGCCTCCCCTGTTTAACGTCCTGATTTTCCAAATAGCCCACAAACTGACTCATAGATGAACGAGGGATACAAATAAACGAAGTCGCAAAATGCTCATCGATAGCATGTAAGATAGCCATGGGAGCATATCCAAATACAAACCCCCCAAGGAGAGTAATAAATTGAAGAGCCTCAAGAGCGAGAGACCGACCAAAGAAAAACCCTAGCTGAAATATTATGCGATGCCGATACAACTGCTGCACCGCACGACGACTAGTTTCATTCACTTTAGACAAAGCCATTAATTGAGGGAGCGTCTGTTGCTGTATTGCGACCTCGAACCAACAATCAAAGACCAAATCTGAACCGTGGAGGCAAGAGGTGTAGCATTGGTGTAAAACAGGCTCAGTTTCAGCCGCCGCTCTACCGGACAACTGAAAGCCTACGTCATGACATCGAAAAAGAATCCTAATGAACGAGCATCACTTCTCTGGATTCCGGAATATGAGTCACGCACTTACATGCCATAGTCAAAACGTAATTGTACAACATCGGCTGCACACAGATCCAAAAAAACTCTGTCATCGGCACTCGTCTTCACGATGATCACGTCACCGTTCCAAAGAATCCCCATGGACAAATGTCGGCGAATTCGGAGCCTGGACAGATGATGGTCGTAAAAGAAGTGATAACGACAACCATCAACATTATGACTGATGTAATGACGATCGTCGATCGTCACTGAACAATTAGAGTCCAACCAGCGGAAGACATCTATATCGTTCAAGCAATATGGCGTTTGGCGTCCAAGTTTCACCGGAATCAGAATGGAAATGGGATTCACCGTGGTACAGGACAATATAACACCCCTAACGTGCGATGTATGAGGCTGTATTAAAATTATTAACCGCGAAACAATTACCAGTAAAAATTCTTACATTTGCATACCAGCTAAAAGCGATGTTGAGATTAGTTATATTTGTCCGATTCATGCCTATAAATTGAAAGACAAGGTAGCTGCAATATTGCCACACTACACACTAAATGTCAGATCACCAATATCTCGGACAGTTGTTGGCAACATATTTACCCATTCGCGACATCCTTTTATTGTCGGCGGTGAACAGAGGCTTCTACTTGGGAATCAAAATATTCTGGGAGTCAGAACGAAATGACGTCATCAACCCATTCTTTCCAGAAGCCAACTCAAAGCGATCATTTCTGAGAGCTCTCAGTCTATGTGACGCATTTGTATCTGGCTCAATCCCATTACAAGCTGCGTCTAGACGACGATTTCCATCAAGCGACCTAGACACTTACGTAGCATCATCAAATGCAACGTTGTTTGCAGCCGCAGTAACGAGACTCGGTTTCCGCTATGTCCCTTCAGTTACTCAGCGAACATCATGGGTTTTGAGAACGGGAAATATTTTGGAAGAGAAACTTGAATTGTATCCGAACAGAAGTAAGTACGAGTCAAAGGTTTTCAATCAAATAACGCAGATATCAAATCGAATCACAGCGGTCATGGACGTGCTAGATTTTTACAACTCTGCTATGAAAAAACTCCAAATTATCATCACCCGTACCGATCCGATAGAGGCTGTTCTACACTTCCACTCCAGTCAGTATACAACGTGTTATTCAACCTAACAATCATTACACTGACATCGTTTTAAAGCAGTAGTAATGAACATAATGACAGGCACAACCATCCACGTTCTATACCCGAAATCAACTTTAATTACAAAAAGGAACTTTCACGTAGGGTCGAAAACAAGCCACAACATACCAGGTAGAGAGAAATATCAAAAAAGGGGATGGTGTACCTTAACCAAATTTCCGTCACACAACGACGGTCTGGATGAAATAATTCGAAAAATCGGCGACAATCAAACCTTCACTATAAAGTTTGGAGACCTTGCGAACCGCACAGAAAAACCGTATGAAGGGCACTCTTGGTCCTTAGTCTGCCAAGGTGATCGTAGTAGCACCAGTTTCAGTATATTAAGCGATCCAACGCTGAACCATACGTGGGCAGTCCACCCATCAAATCTGGATATTCATCACCGCGTTGACGAACTCGCAACTCTTGCATCCATAGAGTCACGAGCAGCCCAAGTAGTGGTACCAAAATTAAAAGACGTCATAGAGCGAGGAGTAGCTTATTTCTACGATACTCTAGAAACTAACAGCAATGTAGAGTGAAAGACCACAAAAGACAAAACCTACCCTACATAGCTGGCACGGAACAGTAGGTCGAAGCGAGCAGACGACGAATGCAGGATTTTCAAGTGATCAGAATGTTTCTCTCGTCACCTCGAAAACGCAAAACTCACAATATCATTCCACTCTAAGATACACGGAACGACCACCGTTCAAAGATATCTGTAGCATGTTATTACAAGTTATAACAATTGAAAACATCATCAAGATATCTCGAAGACATATTGTACCCAAAGTACCCAAAGGAGTATATAATCGTCAAATGAATCGTGTTTGGAGGAAATTTACTCGAATCTGAATAATCGTCGAGGTAATCTCACCGTGTACGAATCGTCGCACAGCCCCCCCTTACCGGAACACTTCCACCTCCTAGGTCGCAAGGAAGTGCAAGACAACGCTCATCGAATACAGTCGCAAGTAGCGCTGTCTATTTCGGTACATCAATGGCACCTGGACCACGACTTTTTCCTCCCAACTATTTAACCTAACCAGACATAAGGAGGACCTTCAAATTGTCTCTCACTCTATCTTGTCATTTCAAGGACTTTAATTTTCAGTCTCCCACCCATAGCTATTTCATATCTCTTTCCCGCTTCCTTTCGTATCTTTACTCTCGTACTAGGACTCGTGTTTTACCAATCTCGGCAAATTGCCTCAGTCTCCAATAGACTCACAGGCCCTTTTCAATGGCTGTTTCTGCTAAACCTTTGGTTTCCTGGCATGAGAGACTTCCTCAAGACGACTCGACATTTGCGAACTTCAGACAATGCCGGTTTCCGCTATCACCTCAAATCAAATGTAGAAGCTGGAATTTCACAGAAACCAATAACCACAACTTTTGGAAAATTTTGCTTCACATTCCATCTACCTATCCTAGAAAAGCAACTATCATAGCTTGTGCTACGAAGGTCGAGATAACCAACATAAACACGGCGGCATAACTTGAACTTAGCTCTTCAAAGGTATACATGGACCACCGAAGCTGTAAGTGACTTACCGTCGTCCAAAGAATGACGCGTCTCACGTTATGAGTCAGCTTATATACAGCTACATACGTCAACTATCACCGGCGATTGCCGGACCTTTCCCAAGGGGTTAGGTCATCCCACCGACACCCTATCTATTAGTAATACTATTAGTATGCACTGGCAGACACAGAACAAAATCATTTCGAATGGAAAGATGCTACCAAAAAGCGACCCATGGTAAGTGTTCATGTGACGGTTTGTTGAGTATGATGGACGCATATGAAATATGCTGAAACATGGAAAGACTCCTCATAGAGGGTAAACTGATTGGTACTTGAGCACGCTGACGTTTAAATAGTAAGTTGTCAGTATAATTTATCCTATCCTATGCATCAAAATTTGCTTCATCGTAACGAATCTGTCTGGGAGAGACTACAATTTGATATCAATTAGTTGTCGCTCTTGAAGTTGAAAGTCAGTCACCGAGCTAAATCAACTACGTACTAACTAGTACAAGTAGGCATCAATCATCCAAAAAACCAACAGAATCACGAAACTGGTTTCTTTCAGCATAATGTCAAGCAATTCAAAAAGGTTGAAGAAAAATTGAGCCCAACGCAGCTCACGCCATCCAACTCAAATATGGCACAATTAGTGACGGGGTGCAAAAGATTGGGCCAAGAATCACACAAGGGACAATTATTGTTTAAAAATTTACGTAACAAGAAACCTCGTTGTACTGGTATATACAGAACTAGAAGAAACCTCTGGTAGATGTGGAAGGAAGAAGAGCAACAACAAAAGGAGCAAAAGGCCACTCGTAACTTTTATATCCAAAAGACAACTCCGCTTCAACCTTCGGCCACTGATCTGGAAACTCATCTCGAACACGCTCTTTTAAACTCTGCAGTGACCCCACACTAACTTGCGAATATTTCAATTCAGCTACCCTCTTTTGCTCCATAATGACAGCCAAGTGGCGAATCCAAAAAGGAAGGAACATATCGTTCACAACGTCCAAGGAAGTATTGTCGACCATAGAACGAACTATATATCTTGACTTGATGATGTCCAATAACGATCCGACCTTTTTCCTCGCAAGAAAAACAGCCGTCTTCGTTTCACTTGTCCGCCCGACATCATAACTAGCATGGTGCAACAGGTCAGCGAGGTGAACGATAATCGAAAGATGCAAAACATCAAGCAAGGTTGATGTAGAGAGTTCGCTAGACAGATGCAAAAAGCCGCCGCGATACATCGTCTGCTGTCCGGACAACATTGTCATCCAGTAAAGCAACATCGATTCATATAATTTCAACGCAGCAGCTTGATCTGTTGTCCGGAAACTGATACTTGAACCAGCAAAGGTGTGATAATATGCATAACACGACGATCGAATGTTGAAAACGGAGAGAAAGGAATTGACGTCGCAGACACTATCGGTTATGGTCAAAGAACAGTATATCTGCCCCTCTGGAACGTATCTATTCAATTCAAGTCAGATATACTATTTAAAAAAAAAAAGAAAACTGACAATGTGTCGTCTGCTTCAGTGGTTACAGATTCCAACCGAGGAATAACCGCGGTGTTACTCGAGAAAGGGACAAAACGCTTGAGCAGAAAGAGAGAGTCGGATAACAATGATCGGCCAGAAAGACCGGAAGCCGCAAAGAACCACATGGTTTTTCCTACACGCTGATGAAAAACAGTTCCGAAAGGGCCCCCACAATGCCAAGTGACAAAGGCATCCTTTGTAGAAATGTCGGTGTAAGATGAAAATGGGACGATACAGTCCCCAGTAAACCGACGAAAGGCGACCTGAAAGAAATAGGGAGCTCGAGTCGAGATTTTTGATGCAAACAGTACATGGCCGTCATCATTGCTTACACCAGACGCAAAGTCGGCGGATCGTCTGGCCTGAAGTAGAACGTCGTCCAAATTCAGATTCGCATGAAATTCGTTTGAGGTCTGATCTAGCAAAAAATAAGAAAAGTAAACAGATGAAAGAAGAAAAATAAACACCTTCTGCAAAAAACTGGCTATGTTTCAAACCTGAGCCGTCCCGCATCACTGTCTGATAGAATGTCGAAAACGGTGATAATGTCGCCTTTGATAAAATGATACAACGTTGAGCAACTGCATGAAGATCTGTCGGTGTCTTTGAAAGCAGATGCAGATCGGGCATAGGAGCAACATAAATAATGGATACAGGATTGACGGCGAGATGAGGAGGTCTCAAATTCACATAGTATGTTTGGAGTGAATTGACAAGATCACAGACGACGTGAGAAACGTCTTCCCTTCCCTGGAACGACTCGGTTTAATGCATCCATTAAACAAGCGATTGAACCTACGTGAAAATGCGTGGGAGATAGCAGATGTTCTGTTCTATCACCGTAATGAAGGACAAACGACCGCCACAAACGGTCGCGTCTAAAAAGAATGAGATCATTTGAAGGAAAGCTGCAAAAACTCATACCTTCCATAGAGATCAAACCAAGTGGGTTGCCCGTCCAGGAAAGATTCGAGACTACCAAAACACGCTACAGTCCATAAGCGACCAAAAACTGAACCATCTGCGTCGACTCACAGCTTTGGGGTTGTAACCACCCGTTTTTAACTATATCAAGAAAAGACGGCGGCATCGATAGAATTTTCAACGAGTGGGGTAACAACGACCTTCTGGCTTCGATGGTTAGTGTACTATAGCGCGTCATCGAGTCCGCGCTGCCACTGTAATTCCAGTTGAGAGCCATAAAAGGAATCGAGAGCTCAGTGAGTTCCTCTCGAATATTGATCTGCTGAAAAAATAAAAAATTTGCACGTGTTTGACTGTGGAGACAGTAAAATAGTGAAAAATCAATAACAAGAAAGAAAATGGATACTAACGAAAAAAGATACAACATGCTCCTGATTGGCATCTACATCACAAGTCAACGAGCAGGGAAGTGCAGATTTACAATACAACACAAACCTAATTCATAACAGTCCCTTGGGGTGAAGTAGTCTAGCTGCTTTCCGGTAAAAGACGATCGAGCTACAGCAAAATTGAACATCGACAAATAGGTACAACCAAAACGCCACTCTCACTTAGCACAGTTTCAGCGACAGTTAATTGTCCAAAAAAGGAACTTGACACAACACCGGGTACTGACGCCAAGTAGTCATAGAACCCTGCACGTATCACAAAATGCCTCAGGTCACGGACGGACACCGAAGGACAAAGTCGGTTAAAGACCTGCAGTCTTTCAACTCCACCTATCAAATCAAGTAATGCTCTTTCTTGCTGATCCTGAGCAGCGTCGACCTGCATTGTAAAATCAACTACGAGGACTGAAGCTTTTAACAACTTCTACAAAATTGCTAGAAAAGGGCATACCAGTTTGAAGCCATCCATTAGCTAGAGTTGAGAGACAAGGAATGGCCAAGATTTGGGCTAAAGTTTGCGACAACGTCGTCAAACCTAACGCAAAACGCAACAACACCTCCCAAAAAGCGCGCTCGTATCGAGATAAGTCGCGGGGCTTCTTTGCATGGACATAACGCCATATCTAAAACTTCAGATCATCAAGTATAGCTTCGAAATTATGACGAACCTCATGAGGAATTATTCTAGATGCGCCTGTACAGGCAAAAAACAGCTCAACATCGGAAAACAGGAAACATGGACTGATTATGGCCAGATGTAGAGCATAAGTAAAGTCAGAAGAATAGACGTCGAATCCAAAAGCCAACTGCTGAAGAAGAATGTTATCAGATTCGGTAGCATAGCAATCACTATCACCCTTGAAAGCTGTAAGAAATAGACTCCGTTTAAGTAAAGCTTACTAACCGATAAAAGCCTGAAAAGCGCATGAGACGCCATAACGACATTCTTGGCAAAAGCAAGAGGAACAGGATACGAATGAAGCCATCGGAGAGTTTCCAAATGCATCCGACCGACGTTGTATTCGTCGCAAGGGAACGAGACAAGGCACGGTTGGTGAGGACCAAGCAAAGTCTCCAAACTATTTCGCTTTGAGTTGACATCGCCAAGGAAAGTGATGCCCTGTCGCGATAAAGAAAGATCAACTACAAGATATAAAACGAATATGTTGATAGCTACCCAATGACCGGGAATCATCATCAGTCTCATATCGGTCGTATCGAGGGGAGCCGAAAGCACAAGCTTGTAAGAGATAGCTTGCAATACCAACAGCGACAAAAAACCAGTCGCAAACCAAGAACTGTAGTATCGATCGTGATCGACTAGCTGTCCAGCGCGACCTGAAAGAGTATTCTCTACCCATTGACGACATTTGAACGAAGTGATATGGAGGAATGTGGGATAGACGAGTAAATTCTGGATGGTGCTTATCAGCAAAAGGAGTCGCGAATTATATTCGAAAGATAGCCACCGAAAAAACACTAGCTTGAGCTGCTTCAACCAAGCCAGCAGAAAATGGGCATTGGCTCATGTACCACCGAAAACTTAAAGGGTGAACAGCCCCAAATCTATTCAGAACAGAACAGAAACATCTATAAGAACAAAAATGACGCTGCGATCAAAGCAATTCATACCTCTCGATGGACATCGCTGAAGTATACACCACAGACGGGAGCGTGAAAGAGAAGAATCTACGAGAGAAGTGAGAAAGAATAAAGAAAACAAGAAGAAAGATAAGGATCCGAAATTCAGGCCCAAAAGCTGCCCCAAGCTAAACCGACCCTGGACAAAGCCTAGAAAAACGTACCACGTTACAACGTGAACAAGTCGTATAACAAGATCTATAAAACGAGAGACAAATAGGCTCCGTATAGGTATATTAGTTCCGGCAACCAGTACGAGGCCTCAAAGTCGCGCAAGAAGCCTGAGCTGATCGTATATTTTTGGGTCAAAAAAGAAGAAGATCGGATAACCGAGAAGGAACATGGTATAAAAGTTGGAACGAATACGTTGAAACGTAACACATACGCAAACGGAAAGTGACGTACAAGGAGAAAAAAGACGTCGAAAAACAAAAGGGGATGAACGATCCGCGGAGCAAGAAGATGCCATCGAAGATGAAAAGAAACGTGGTGATCATACGGCATATCAGATGCGGGTCCACCATGATATCATACCGTGGATAAAGTCGGAGCTGAAAAAGTACTCGAGTATAAGGCAAAGTCGGTCAAGACTCAATACATACATCACATGAGACACGCGCGGCGCTTTGAAAATATCAGCATCATAGATCCAGCGTCAATGAGATCACGATCAATACGCTAGACCTAACATACTTTATACACGACAATTAACTAATCACCGCTCAAAAAAGGGTAAACAATGATGAGCCATAGCACGCAACTACAGGAATATAAATATCACGCAACAAGACATCGCTTTCAACACATTTTGAACACCGACAATGGATCAACGGCAGCAATTCGAAAAAAGGGCAAGGGAAAAAGTGCCCCAGTGTGAATTATGTTCAGGGTAGTGGGTCTAGAACAAGCCAGCGGAGTTGTTTTTCAAACTAGTTTGAAGCTTCCAGAAAGAGATAAGCAAAATTAATGAAACGGAAAAAATGATCATATCCTCAAAAGTGAAATTAGTACAAAACCTTCACTGACGAGCAGATAAGGTTGAACCATGTGAGCAAACTAAGTCGAGCAGAAAGGCTTTCAAATCCGACACATGGGAGAAACAACACCCATGACAGTCACCGCAGCAAGGAAAACCATCGAAGGATAGAAATTGACCAAAGTGTCCGTAAAACCAAATAGAGAAGACGATATACAAGGATCCTACAGATAAATACTGAGAAGGTATCAACGATGCCATTTTCACGCAAAATAACGCGATGTACCTATTATCAAACGTTTACTGATGCATAGGAGTGAGCTCGGCACGCCACATTGTGTGAGAAGACGGACAATCCTTCATAGTCTCCGCCTGTTAGTTACCAAGCTCTCTTCTGGCCCATATTACATAAAAGTGTCTCACGTACGGGCGACAACATTAGCAAAAACGCGATTTTCAGGGATTCTACGATACAAACAACCTAAACATGGATGGAGGAGGATACATAGAAAGTCGGGCAAGGTGAGTGCGGGAGTAAATGCGAATCCGATTGGTTCCGAGAAAGATATGGGACAGATAATACCATAATATTACACGATTTTCAAGAATCGCTGGTAGATTTCACGTGTGTGGCTGACTATGAACAGAATAGCTGTGCCACATCGCAAAGAAAGGGAGATATGACGGAAGACACTGCCAGTGCATGAAGACGACCATCCAGACCCCACTTTCTAGCATCTAAAAGGCTGCCAATATCACAGAAAAGGTCTCCACACCCCCGTGACAAACTCCAGACTAAATCTTTCAGGATCGCGCAACTGATCTCGGTAGATATAATTTTTAAAGACAGCACGCACAGGATATGAAAACGAAGAAGAAGCACCACTTCTACTCCCGTTAAACAAACAATGGGTCAAAACAGAAATATCAAGTAGGAGCTAAATGTCAGTTCGGACCTCGCATCCGATGAGGAAACAAACCCCATGTGTTCAGCACACCACTCTAAATAAACACCGAAGCTTGCTATTCAAGCCATAACAAAATTCGTCGACGCAACACCTCTCTTCAACGAAATTATAAAAGAGATGATAACAGGGAATAGAAACAACAGATCTTTGTGGTTTGACAAACCGCCAGCTAATTATGCGAATACGCCTCGAGAAAATCACTACTTAATTAGGAAGTAAAGCTGATTTCCAAGATAACGGATCAACATTATAATATTAATAAGCTCCGAACCGAGTGTAACACGCCGCAATCAGAACTATAATTGATCATACTGCAACCGAACCAAAACCGGCCAACAACAGATCGGATGAGATTAAAGAAACTCACCTGACTAAGGCAACGAGAATTCATTTTCATTTCATTAATGAAACCTCAAGGTAGGTAGGTAGAGTTACACGGCTCGGTCACCTGTCAGGGACGCCGGGGTACCAGACTTAACTGGAGAATTCACCTTCCACATCTGCCGAGCTCGAAGTAGAACATCAGCAGGGGGTGAGCTCCACGTGGATTAACACAGCAGACAAGATGAGATTTATAGCTACAACATATAGAGTAGTATGATCTACTGAAGAATCCGGTCTCATCACATTACTTCACACTTGCACGCGTCAAAGGTGGTCAGCAGGGCTGGCCCGCGTCTGTCATTTTTGTTCCACTTTATCGCAAGTCCATTCTTGTGAATATTCCCTTCATTTCTTGTATGGCAACAGTGACTGGACAGGATGGATTCTAGACTGGTCCAGGCCTTATTTGATACTCTGACATCAGCCGTCCTTCAGCTTAGATATATCTTATCTCAGAATATGATCTTATCTTCTTAACACTTCACCTAGTCTACTGGCACCCATGCTGTATATCATGCCAATGACTGCCATAGACTTTATTCAACGTTTTGAAATTCAAACACGGCACCAGCCAAGATTCACTTCAATTTTGAAACCATCAGAATCCAATATTTACCGACTCTTGAGTCACAATCTCCCAAAGGTGTCCAGATTTCTGGTTCATTTGGTGTGTAAGGGTCCGGTCCTTGAAACATTTACGTGTACTTAGTGTTAACTGAGGCCTCTGAGCATAATCTTCAGGTAAGCAATGTCAGGGATCATTCTCAAATTCTTAACCGTGGAATCACATTGGGCTTGGAGTAACAGCTCAACGAGCATCACGAGCATTCATTGATATTCATCTTCTTACTTGGGTGTATGTAATGTATATGCTCGACCCTTTGGAGCGTGCCAGAGCTTTGGGCCTCTGGCTATCGTAGGGAAATCACTCTGTTGCAGTGAGTTTCAAGTATTTCCACCTGACTGATCAGAAATATGCCCATTATGCGCCTTGGCATGAAACAGTTTCCCGACCAATGCCCTGACTTAGTCATTACATCTTCAATTGCATTATCTCAGATACCAGTGGGAGCTGAAATCTCGACTCAGTGGCATTTAATGCTGTTTCAAGTGTCCTGTGACACAACATCCTTTCTCTTTTACCACCCTGCAACTATTATTTCCTCCCATATCCTTTGAGTCATTCAATTAAATAATTCTCGGACTCTCTTCCTCTAAGATCCTATTAACACAGTGATCACAGTAAGCCTGTAAGAGCCCAGGTATCAGCCTCCAGATCTTTGAATGCTAATGCTGTTCAAGAACAAGGTAAAGCAACTTGATACTAGAGAAAGAAACTAATCTAGTGCTAGACTTATTCACAGTTCTTTCAAGTCTTTCATGTACTTTTGTTCCTTCAAGTTGAAATAGCTAGGATTTGTAGCCGGAACTTCGAGTCAGATGGTGACTTCCACTTTTCCGCCTGATTCCGGCCATCGTGCGACAATCTTATATTGAACCTTTTGATTTGTATCCGTCGGTACTTGAGACACAGATGGCGGTACAGCTGCCCTTGTCTAATCCAGACATCAGTGGATTTCTGAGGGTCAGGAGGATGGAACCACTTTCAAGGTAGAGGAACTCCGAAAGACCGCTCGAAATGTTTTATTTGAAGCACCTAGAATCAAAAGGACTTCAAAGGCTTCAGATTGTCTCCTTAATTTGACTCTTGGATTCTTTCATTGTCCCATGCCACCAGTTCAAACAGAGTCTTGGTTGGCCCTGGGATAATCCTGATGCAAGGCATCATTGAAGCTTCGATATTATTCACTGAAGTTCATTCTACCGTGTAAATCATCCACAAAGCCGGCAAGTCCATATAAAGTAATGCCCTGGTTGTTGATGGGCTGTCCTGAACAGTTCATGCAGAAAATCCCATTTCTACTTGATGCAAGTGATTATCCTTGCTCTCAAGCTAGTAAATCAAAGAGGAGATACAGATTACAGCTAGCATGTCCCACATCATAGATTCAATATTTGCAACTGAGTATATCCAACTATTGCAATTGCAATACATTATGATTCTAGAAGCACTGGTCTTCTTTGAACGTAGATTATCGCAATTCTGAAGAGACAGTCCAGCCCAGAATAATTATATCGTCATTCAGTGATATATTGGGAATATAAGGAAGCCATCCCATTGCATGGCAGCTGAATCTGCGCATAACAGATTATCTACTTCATGTGCATATTCCCAGGACAATGATCGATAAATCCTCGTTCACTGTTTCAATTTGTCTCATTCGAAATGATAAGATACTGTGAAACATTTGATCTTCTTATCGGCATGCCGATAACCGGCCGACGCGTCGGACCTTGAATGTCTTGGGCCTGGGCCATCAAAACGATCCTGTCCAGTCGCTGTTGCCATACATTTAACATCCTCCTTGACTGCTTCAAGAGAAAATGAACACATGCTGCCCTTTCACTGGTCTTGGTGTACAACCAGGAATTTTGCTCTCTGGTAAGAGGTCCATGGAACCATCTTATACCACTTCCATGCTACTGTGTATTTCTTCCAGATTCTCCTCGTCGCCATTATCTCGGCCATATTATTTTCTCAGCATAGAATAGCTCCAGGAACTCATAGGCAAATTTCGCCGTCATCGCGATGGTCATCCTTTCTCCGATCACCGCCTTCAGAAACTCACTTGATGTACAGTGACCATCATCGCTTCAAGTCTCGGAATTTCCTCAAATAGTTTACTGGCAAATTTGTCTCTTAGTTCTACCACTTCTACGCTTGCGCCACATTCGAATAGCGCATGTTCTGGCTTTTACACAGCCACCTGGCATAATCGACATCTCCACCAGCATCTAATGTGGACTCTCTTCTTGTCCTGCAAGAGCCGGTACTACGATGAAATGATGCGAGCATACGCTGGCACTAACATCATCGTCCGGAATACTTCTTAATGACACCCAAGCAGCAAAAGCCAACAGTGAACCAACTCAAGTAAGATATTGTCTAAATATAAAAACGTTCCATCGAAGACCAGACATAATTTAACATTCCAAATGGCTATTTATCACTTTTTTTTGAGGGATCGCAGATGACTCGAAGTGAACTGCCGTAGCGACCTTTCACTATCAGCCTGAAGTCATGACGTTCACCATGACACGGTCTCACTCTTATCCATTAGCAGATTGATCTCAATTATCTTTCGCTTTTATCGATTCTTGACATCTGGTTGTTATCAATCTTTGAGTATATCCATAGGCAAATTTAACTGTATTCCCTTTCATATACAATTCATGGGCGAAGATTCCCTTACGGATTGAGTATACCATTGATTCGTTGTTCTCTTTATATCTGATCGCTACGTTCTTGATGTAGCTCAGCTTCGGTTAAACCAATGGTCCGATTCAATGTAGTATACGTTCTGATCCATCCTGTGGCACGTAGAGGATTATGTAAATGAGGACTTAGCTTTCAGTGACCAGCACACTTCTGAGGTTATTGTCAGAAACCAGAATGTCGCCTTGGACTGTAAATTTTTCGAGTTTGCTTGTCATATTCCAGCATTGCCGACATGATTCCAAATGACTCATGTCACAACTACAGAAAACACCACGAAACGACGACAAAGTTCAGAATGCAAGATAATTATTCACTTACAGTATCATTGTCATCATGACCTAGCTAGAGCAATGAACGATATATAAACTCGATCAAAAGCATATCCTTTAACGTCCACAGAATCGACGCCAGTAGCAACAGAGTATAAATAAATAGTCCCCAGCTCTTGTTAAACACTGAACTGAAACTTTACGCTTGGGCGGGGCGAATACTAGCCAACAGTGGATCGATTGGGCAGCGAAAAAACAAATCCCCTTATCAACAGACCACCACCACGCGATCTGAAAAAATGGAAAATGCCTGCTCCCTTAGTTCCTATTCTGCAGAAGACACCCAGTTTCTCAATGATGTCCCCAGCCTGGCACATCATTGGATTCCGCAACGCCGTGAGTTTCGCTTATCAGTATGTAACCATTCCCACGGCCCGATATAGTAATAGATAATATAAAAATGCTGCAGATTCTAAGATTTTGCCTCAACTGTTCCTTGTAGGTCCCTAGACGATGTATTTAGCAAACAAGTAAGCAAAATTATGCTTTCTTTCTCTTGCTGCTGAACATTTCAAAGAATCTTATTGGCTACAGCCACCGGTATCCCAATCCATATTCGATTCAAGTCCAGTATTCATCATCTGACATGCCAAACAGTTCTTCATATAGTTGAGGTCAATGCAGACAAAAATATCTGCAGAAAAACTCCCAAAAGAGCCAGAAATCACTCGACGTTATCGGGTCCAATCTATTTTCCCTCTCCGCAGGCCGGATTGACTAACTGGCCCTAGTTACATAATCCATCTCCCGTGGCCCCTTTGGGTAGGGAAGCTATATAACAAATAGGGCATATTTCTTAAGTACACATTCCTTCATAAACCTGGGTCCTATAATCAAGTAAAGTCGAGCATAAAAAAGAGACTTGGGGCCAAAATATCATATCATAACAAATGAAGCATATTCCTTCCATGGAGATAAGGGAAAAATTCCACCGTCCAACGATCCAGTAAAGATATAGTTACAAGCCTGTCTGTAAAAAAACAGGACGTTACTTTGGTAAAACATCTGACAACGACGCATTGTAACTTGGGCATTTTAGAACAAACATCGTCTAGTTTGCACAATGTGCGATGACCAAAAGTCCGAGGATTATTTCCATGAAGTTGCAAAACAATCTGAATGACGATAACTTCTGACTGATCGCCAATCAGAACTAATGCATCACATACATGTCGTAATCGGCATGCTGTAAGAACCTCAAAGATGATTACCCGAAGTGATGGTACAACGCAAAGAGTGAATGGTCCTGAAAACAACAGTTACTGCCACTACAACGTCACAAAGAGAAGACAAACATACCCATTACAAAAATCCTTAAAGAAACCAGACTTGGCATCTTCGACAGAGTTGTCGAAACAGAAAGGCAATGTGACGACACGTTGAGTGAGCGAACACCACCAAAAACAAAATTGTGAACGTTTAGAACACAGATGTCACGGATTGGCGAACGACAATTAGCAGTTACAGAGAGCAACTGCAGTGTCGGCTCTGCAGAACACAATTGCAAATACGCTTCCACGTCATAATCTAGCCATCTAATGACCTCTGAACGGAATCTAGTGCCGGCCCGTATATAGCAAAGTCGAACGGCAGGACAAGCAAGTGCCAGAGAAGAAAGGAGCGTTGGGGAAAACACAGTGCACAAACTGTCCACAGAAGAAAGGGTAGGGATTGAGACTGGTCCATGCGCAATCCACGAAGATAAAAATCTCAAATGCTTGAGTCTTGGCAGCCGAGCCAATGCATCAAACATATCCTGAGATATTTCAGAATATACGATGGTTACTCGTCGGACATGGCTAGCTGCTGAAATAATCACTCGTTCTAGAGAGTCTTTGTAACTTTGTAGAGTAAAGTGGTAGTCCGAAGAAAAAATCAGCGATGCAAATATAGAAGAGACGAGAGCACCGCGGTAAACCCAAGAAACAAGAGACCAAGCAATGATATCAACGACCTTCAAGTGGAGAGAAATATTTGTCACCATTTCCAATGGCAGTTGATCCATAGAGACGTTTCTAATAAAAAAGAAAGAGAAAGAGTCCTTGGACTTTATACAGCACCATACTAACTATAAGCACTATGTCATGCAGTAATGACCACCACGCACGTTCGTGAGGCGATCAAGATCCGAGGCCCATGAGATTTCGGAAGGAGGAGAAGAAACGAAAACAGACAATACGATCCAACCGACGTCAACACAATTCGTCATAAATACATCATAGAACGAGGGGATCAAGATCCGAGACCAGTCAGATTTCGGAAGGAGGCGAAGAAACGAAAACAGTGAATATGACCCAACCCACGTCAACACAATAATCAATTCGTCATAAACACATCATAAGTAAAAGAAATGTTACCGGCAATTGCCGATCAGAATGATGGGCACGTAAGTTAGAACGAGGCGATCAAGATCCAAGACCCGTCAGATTTCGGAGCAAGGAGAAAAAACGGAAATAGGCAATACGATCCAACCGACATCAACACAATTCGTCATAAATCCATTAGAACGAGACTATCAAGATCCGAGATCAGTCAGATTTGGAAAGGAGGAAAAGAAACGAAGACAGACAATGTGATCCAACCGACGTCAACACAATTCGTCACAAATATCTCATATAACGAGGCGATCAAGATCCGAGACCCGTCAGATTTCGGAAGGAGGAGAAGAAACGAAAACAGCGAATACTATCCAACCGACGTCAACACAATTCGTCGTTGGGAGCGTAGCTAAGCAATTCTTCCTTAAAGCACAAAAATCCCCAATAAACAAGGACAAATTCCATGCTGCAAATCCGATAACGCCGACGGAAAAAGAAATGATTCACGTTCATTCATTTTTAGGCCGTTTCTCTTCACAACTCGAGATTTGGTATTACATAGTATTGGACCCCATTCCATAAGCTTTTCAGCCATTGGAACGGTGTACAAAGCGCGATAGAAATTGGGTGACAAGTGCAAACATCACGTGCTTCCTCGCGGGAACGACGCAAATGTATTTTAAATATGTCATCGAGACATAGGAATAGAATCAAAACACGAATCGCGACTAGAAACAGACTGAAAAATAGGATCAAAGTGAAAAAGTTACTGGTCGGGTTTCACTCTGATCCTATTTTTCAAACTCAATGTATCAAAAAACAAGCTGATAAAGGAATCAAAACTCAAAAGTAGCCATAAGTAGGTAGAAGGAGACAAAATCACGAAGCTCGTATACGATGTAATGTCTCATCGTTTATTCTCAAGGAAATATATACCTTCTAATATAAAGTCAACAGGGCCCGCTGATGTAATAGTCAGTAGTCAGTATAATTTATCCTATCCTATCCTTCTGTTCTGCGAACGTGTGGAGCTACATGCATAGGCAGGTGATCGACCAAATGGGCCTGGCAAATTTGTTAATCCCCTTGCTTCCGGCCACGATCCACCTTTGGCACCTATTGTCTGCGGTAACGTAAAGGCTTTAGGCCCGGTTCCTTGTAGATGGGAAATTGGCCTAAGAGGCCCTTCTGCACGGTGTAGTCGTCACCGAAGGCTCAATGTGGTTGACATGATCTCTCGATGAGATTGTCAAATGGCGACAAAAAGGTCCGTTTTCCTGGTTGAAAGCCGTTCCTTCCCCAAATTGCTCTGAAACCTTTCTTCATTGAGAGTATGACCATGTTTGCAGGGCAAATGGCCAGTTGCAGGACAGATGTCGTGGATGTACGGGGCTGTCGGTGTAGATGCCTTGTACGTGTTTGGACCTGTCATGTAGCTGACAATCAAACCGGGTTTCTCACATCCGCTTTTTAGCATCTCAATATGTATTCGTCACCTCAATCGTGATGCGCTACATCCGCACTGCCCAAATCGGGGAGGGCCGACATCGACATCTGGACAATATTGGTCTGTGAGCGCTGATATATGTCATTCATTAGTTACATGTTCGAAGACATACACGTACCTCACTATGGTGAGAAATCCTGATTGAAATTCGCTGTAGCGCTGTGCCACGAGCACTAGGGCGTCGGGATCCCGCCTAATCACACCCCGTCAACACACATCACAAATCAGCATTTATGAAATGTGGTCTCTGAATATCCATCCGTTTCTTCACCATTCCAAGTCTCACTCCACGGGCCAGGGAAGCAATGATTTAATAGCAGAGAGCAGGTGACGGCGGCAGCGAACGGCGCTTTGATCTTTGGTGGTGAAGCTTGGTCATGGAACACCCTCCATTTCTTAAAATTTCAGATGTGTCAAACAAAGATATATACTGCCGTCAAGACAAACACCGAAGACCTGCTCCCCATTGCCCATTTTCCCGTGGCTCTTCCATAAGGATATTATTCCTATGGAATGATTACTCGCGGGACGTCTCTAATCACCAAATCTCCGTCGTAATGCCGTGAATGCGATGTTAGAACCTAGCGCCACATTGCCATTTCTGATGGTGACTCTCACTTGTTTAGACTCGATGCAGATCAACGAGCCCGATAAGTTGTAGACGGTTTGTATCTCATTCAACAGACTTCTCATCCTTTCTGGCCTTCATTATTCCAATTACTGTATGAATTAGATCAGCTGCGCCACACTAATGGACCCACAATACTAGGACTCTGTTGACCTGGATGCCAGTCATTCAATGTATATACTGATTTCAATAAACGCTTTCAGCATTTGGATATAGCAACATATCTTATACAGCAGGTTTTTCGGAGAACCCCGCTGCGACTGAAATATCTGGGATGTTCATTTCTACTACCTTTCTTTGACAACCAGGATGCATATTTGACAGAAGAAGATGAGGGAGTAGTATAACATTATTTCCACAGAAATTCCATAGAAATCCAACAAAGACCGAGAACACAACTGATTTAACTTGCAAACCATCAGTGGCATCTCTCCTTCAGCCAACACCTTTTCTCTCTCATTTTTTGACGCCTGGGTGGATTCACTTCACAATATGCACATGGGTGAGTTCGAAGATGGTTCGGTTGAAATTGCAAGCCCGATTTCTAGGAATATCAATGAGATCGCTAATTTCACTAGGAAACAGCAACTTAAACTCAGTGTGAAACTGGATGTGTTCGGACTTTCTCATGGTTAAGCCAAATCATCCATAACTTTATATTTGAGGGGTATGAGTGATTAATAATTCATTGCTAGTGCTTTCGAGACTCATTATGCCAGGGCACTGCTACGGAAGCTTTCCGATGTCTACCGGCGTGACCGTCGGCATTTGCCGGCGCTACCTTTTCTGTGTTCACTGACGTTCCTGCTATCTGTATGGGTCTACAGCTGTCCAAAAGATGTATTTCAGCTGTTTAGACTACCTAGGTGCTGCTTAATTTTCTGGCATACCCTATTATGTCCTAAAATTCAGCTCAAAAGCCTCACTGCGGCCATAAATGCACGCACTCCCTCGCCAGACAGCAAAATGTTTGACCAATAAACAGTATCAAAAATTTCCCTAGAATATTTGATCACCACAGGATTATTGAGTATTGCTCGACCGGAATAGCGGTACCTGCGCCACATTAGTTCTTCTACTCCGGCCCGGGCAAAAAACGCTGGAGACACACCAAAAGCATCAGAATTATATCCCGATACCATGGTTCCCGACCGAGTCTTTCGTAGTGCTCCGCCGTAGCAGCAGCATGCAAGTCGCAGTGTAATTATTGATTTTCGGTCAGATTAAGTGGTTCCACCGATCAATACGAAGCAAGGCAAGTTGGTATTGATACCGTAGATCAGCTGCGCGCTGCGATCCCGCCCTTCTAAGAGAACGCGGTAAATCGGCATTGGCAATGCTCAAATGATATTATCTTCTTTCTGTATTACAGCAAGTTTTGAGCTCAAATTCCAGTTCTTGAGCGACTCATATAGTCACTGCAGAGCTCGGCTGAAAGATATCCGTGTGTCCAGAATTTCATGACCATGTCGGGATCTATCCAATTTGGGCCATGCGGGTGTAGCGCATCGCGATTCAGCCGACGAGATACGGCACGGTAGATTGAGATGAGAACTTGAGGACGGACGTAGGAACCTTGATTTGATTGACAGATCCCGACAGGTACAAAATAAGTGCAGCGTATCTACATCGACGTCCTGGTGTTTCCAAGCCACCTCGACTCTTTGCTCGCCTAGCCAGGCTATATGGCTCGCAGACGGAAATGATGAAAGGTATGTTTCTTCCATGATTGAAACAATAATCTGCTTGAAAACTAAGGAAAAAGGAGCATTTTCTATGTACCGCGCATTCTCAACGGTAGAATGTGCCATCCGCTTCAGGCGTTTGGTGATGGCTACACCGTGTAGAAGGGCCTCTTAGGGTATTTTCCCAAAATATAGGTGCCAAAGGTGCCACGATCCGCCATGCAGGGCTCATTCCTAGCCTGTTGCGCTCACTGTTAAAAGTGGCCTTCTCCGCTTTTTGGTGCTGGTTGGATGATATGCAACGTCTGCTTTGAATAAGGGTATGAAATGACAAAAATGGGTATTGGAGGTGAATTGGACTCATATGCAACCAGACCAGCCAAAATGAGTGCTACAAGGCGGCTTTAAAGTGCTGTTCAATTGTACTGCAATCTCAATCGAAATCGCGAATCGTTTGAAGCCGAGCTATCGTGCACGTGTCAACGTCCAAGACTCAGACTCCCGCGCCTGCGGTGTATTCCATGCCGTCGAGCCGGAGCTCTTTAATTCCCAAGCTTTTCAATGCTCGCTCACTGCCCGCCCAAAGTCATTCTTTCTCTGGGTTAAAAGCGCAGGCGATCAAGTCTCCGGTTGACTGAAAATATCGATATTAGCCCTACAATATATGTAAGTTGAATTTATTGATGCTCGGAAAACCGCCAGAGTAATAAGTACACTAGAATAAAAAGGGTACAACACAGCCATATATCGTGAAGTATCAATCCTCTGCAATGTGTATATTTACGACAGCATCACATCTCGGTTAGCTCACTGTGCATAGCGGCGAGACAGGCGAGATCCGTGACATCATGTGAACAATCCCAGAACTCACGCTTGGCTTATGTATACGCCCGCTACTAAACTTGTTTAGTACGGGTTTGCAAAATGATACCTCAAAACTCACTTTTTCTAACATGCACAAACAAGAACGTGACGTTGTGGCAGTGTTGCAGTGGCAGTGATCTATTCGAGGGTTGTATTTGGCTCAATCACCTGATGCAAACGCCGACAATTTGTCGTCGGACCTCCGCTTTCCGTTATAATTAGTCAATGCTCGAACTCGGCTCGAACCTTCTAGGGTCGCAATACTATCCTTGTTGTGCACAGAGATGAACCTGTTGCCGGCATCTGCCGGAGCTGTGAGGGAAAGTCGAGGCCGAGCAGCTCAGGGACGGCTGGCTGTCGGTCTAGTTTAGCTCTTGTTGTTTCTATCAGCATGTATTTTGCTGTTCATGTTGACTTGCCTTCCAATACGTCACAAAATCCTGGATATGTACATCTCGGAGCCGCTCGCCGGCCTGGCAGCTTATCACTCTTCCAAATTCGGACGATTTATATGTTTTCGACTTTATCCACATTTATACTTGACGTCTTTCCAATGCTTCACACATATAGGCGCCCGAACAAGACATTATGCTTAAAGTAAACGATCAGAGCGCTACAAGAACACCTAAATTTTATACACCCGGACTTGTACCGGCTTGTCAAAGTCAAAAAAACAACGGACCAGCAAACATATGACATACCCCAAGCTGGGTAAACGACGTCAGCATGACATCAAGATCTCCGTCAGATACCCTTGCAGGGACCTGACAACAAAGAAGCACCAGCTCTGGGAATATCGGTACCAACACGGACTTGCGCCAGACCTGTGTAGCGACCTAAAAAGGCTACTTCAAATCCATACGACTAAAAAATTGGAAACTACCTTATCAAAATGAAAACATTCTTCATCTTCAGCCAACAGAAAATGATGGTACGAAAATAAACGGCCAATGCGATCAAGACCACGCATAAAGTCACGCCAAGCACAACTATAACGATATCCAAGGCTATTGACCCCTCCTGAGAGCAGGATCTAAGGCATAAAAATATGACCCAAAAGGAACAAAAGAGACTCAGTACATACCTGCCAAAGACCTTTCAAATGATCAGCGTAAAAAAGCTCAAGGCGTGCCGCAAAATTAGCACCGTCATTTGTATCTATATCTGAAAGATATCAGTTACATCACAAGGAAATAAAAAAGAAAAATACCATCCCGATACTGGCTTCTGAAATCAAAAATTAACGCGTGACAGCAAGTCCACTCTTCAACACCGTTGTCGAAAGGATTTGCCTCGCAAACCAGTCGAAGCAGGTACTTCTCGATACGAGACCAGCACTCTGGATCTATGTCGTGACCTCTAATCCTTGCTGGTCGTTTAAAGTGAGCTACGTGCAACAAAAGAGCCATGAAACCAAAGAGAATAATGCCTTGTCCTGTATATATATATTAAATTTATGCCAACCAATGCCAACCAATGCCCATGAACCCGATTTTTTGGGTCATGACATTACGATTCGAAAAGCTAATTGACTGAGATCCGATCTGATGTCTTCAAGGTATGATGCATGACATTCAATACTATTATTCGTCGTAGGAAACGTGTTCAAAAAATGACTTCATAGATCGCAATCTACAGATCCAACCGTAAATGGCTCCACACTGAGAGCTCCTTGAGGTCTCAATGATGCCTGGTCAATTTGATCAGCTGCGCAAGATCATGCAAAAGGCTGAAAAGAAGTTTGATCTAGCGGCCATAGCACTGGAAAGGTCATCCAAAGATCGAAACGGCCGACAGACAAAGCAGAGGCTACTAATCTACTGCAGCAGATCAAGAGAGTGAAGAGTTTCAGCATGCTGGCAATTCAGAACGATCATCTGCACATTATTCATTCTCTTTGGCCCACTGTTTGATTTCAGTTCTGAATATAAGGCTTAAGCACTAATATTGTTAAAGAGATCCAGCAATTAGCGTGGTTGTCTTTGGCTTACTCTGAGATGCTCATTGCATTGCAGTCTCTCTCAGACAAACTCGCTACAATCAAGCAAGTTGATTGGAGTCTGTTAGTTACCAATGGTACTTACCCGGGCACAATGAAATTTATATCTCCGAAGTCGTCTCTCAAGACGCGTCCTGGCTCGCAGGGCACATATTTTCCCGCCAAATTGATGCTAATGGGACCCAGTATCCGATTGTCGCAAAAAGAGGGAAAGCCTGATCAGGCCTGGCGAAGGCTGATGACCTGATCAACTCTGATCAGCCCTGCTCAGCTCGCCGCGGCTGGGTGATGTAGTGATATTGACAGCGAGCCTTTTCTCCGGACATCTTCAACGATGTGAGCGGTCCAATGTTGCTTGAAGAAATCAAAGTTCTTGTTGTGGCGTGTAGCGACATCCTAGGCAGTGACATGAGATTTGAGCTGGATGACAGCAACGAGAATTATTACCTCACATTGTCGTTCATATTGCTTGACCGACTGATCAGGGCTGAGCAGGCCTATAAGTTCTGCTCATCCAATTTAACATTTTGCGACAATCAAATTTCATGACAATGTGAGGATTGGTTGAGTAGAAAATGGCCTAAGGGGAAACACTGAAGAGTGCCATATCATTAGCAATGAGAAAAGTGTAACAATGCCGCGAATAATTCACCGACAGGC
Source organism: Mycena floridula (assembly GCA_029320655.1). Classification (NCBI taxonomy): domain Eukaryota; kingdom Fungi; phylum Basidiomycota; class Agaricomycetes; order Agaricales; family Mycenaceae; genus Mycena; species Mycena floridula. Next base: position 53,635 of record JARIHS010000089.1, on the reverse strand, counting down.
TGGCTCTACTGTTGCCGCAAGGTGGAGGTACCTCCGAGGCATCTTGCTTGCCTCGGGCCATTGGGCAGAGAAATTGTTTGCATCAAAACAGGCCACATATTCATCATATCCAAGTATAGTGAATTATACTAGTTATCAAGCGTACTGGGTGGAAATTGAAAAATTTCCCAATAAGGACCGATGTGGCGAGGTACCTCGGCCTAAGGCAAGGCAAGGTACCTGATCCGGTACCTCGGAGGTACCTCCACCTTGCCTCGCGGCAACATTAGCTGGCCGTGTCATTTGGTTTGATATCTAATCACTTGCACCGGCAGCTCGGCTCGGCTTCAAATGATTTTGGAGCCATCCTGATCTCTTATTTCTGAAATCATTATAATTATAAGGGGGAAAAGGTAGTTGTAAAATATCACCTTTGTTAATAATAATTGTTTGTTTTTTAGCGAGTATAAACACAGAAACAGATATCCTTTTAAAATATATATATATATCTCCATATCAAGAATTTGCCATAGCGAAACGTACCATACTTGATACCTTCACATCACAATTGGACTTCATCAACGTGTTTGGTCTTCGCAGCGTCTACTGCAGAGGCTACTACAGTGACGCTTCCTGACTTCAAAAACGTTGTCCTTCCATCTCCTCAGTATCGTTTTCAAAATCTGTACCTCATCGACGCTCAAAAAACATAGATTCACCTACCATGACCTCGCACTCACAGTCACCACTCTACGCGTCAGATCGAGAACTACAGTGTATATCGATGCGACCAGAGCCTGTGGCGATGATCGTGGATACGAAACTTTCCAACCTATCTGGAATCTATCCATATACACCACATTCCAGCTCAATCCATCCTCGACAACAGCTACCGTCACAGCGTTTTGCTACCGAATCACCAGCATTATCTATTTCATCGCCCCAAACACTTGCATCGAACAGAAAGTCTTCTGCTTCTCGAAAGAAAAGAAAAAGACTCTTCGATATCGACCGTAAAGCTATCTGTGCCTATCACAGAGAGAATCCAACTGCGATACAACAAGATATTGCTCTACGGTTTGGTGTTGATCGCAGCACTATCAGTAGAGTGCTCCAACAGCCAACGAAATGGCTCAATTCTCTTGGAGAAAAGGGTGTCGAGGAACCTACGTCTGTCCCAATCATCTCATATGCTTGCCATTATTAAACTTTTTGTTGACAGGTCTGCAAAATTTCCAGAGCTTGAAGAGCAGATGTTGAAATGGTTGGAGTCGACTCAGACGAGGTTGACGTACAAGGTCTTGCAAGTAAAAGCCAAAGCCCTTGCAAGAGATCTTCACATCCCTGAAGACAAGTTCAATGCCAGCGCTGGCTGGTTGGCGAACTTCAAGAAGCGACATGGCCTTCGGGGCCGGAATTGGACCATCGACGGGAAAAATTTTCATGCAGCCTGCGCTCTTACAGGTCCTGATGAATCTGATCATTTGCAACCTCACGACCAACAACAACAGATGGCATCCTCTCCGTCTGCTCCAGCCGGGTCTTCTAAAAACTTAATGCACGAAATCACGCACCAAGAATCACCTGGAGTTGACCACTCATTTCATCAGGAAGTGCGTATGCCGTGGTCCGCTGTCAGAGATGGATGTAGGACAGATAGCCCCAAACCGGGAGACCTAGGCAGCGACTCAACGCCTGTCAACCCCTTGGCTGAGGGATATCGTTGGCATGAGCGTCTTCATCATGAGCCCTTTACTGCAGTCCAACAACACTTTTCTGTTATACAACGTCCAGTCGGCCATTGGATGGAGCAAGAGAATCAGGATATCATCCTAGATGATTACTTCGAGGAAGGAGGGACAGCTATCGCTGAAACATCATTGGATCACCCATTTTTTTCCTACTATTCCGACTAATACACTTATTTCATTCAAACAAGGATGTACGTTTTCACTTGTTACTCATGCATTCTCATTTATCTGTATATGTCTATCATTGAAAACCATGATGTGTAAATCTGAATTTTACAGTCTGAAATCGAATAATCGCTAACTCCTTGACCTGTGATAATTGCGGCCTATAAAGGCGCAACGGATGCTTGCTGCGTCTACCTTACAAAGCCCTGAGCACAGCAAGGTCAGTTTGGCTATGGGCCATTGGTTTATCGGATATTTCAACAAGTAGGAGGAATGGCCATTCAATGGCAGACACGAGCTCCCAAAGGCTCTACGCTATTCTATGTATACACAACATCGGAACCATACCTGTCAGAATCATTTCAAGTTCAGCGCTCCACACTTAAAATAGCTTAAAATAACTCAGCGGCGAAGGACGAGAACAATATCAAAGCATCTCTATATAATAGCAATATTCCCGAATACCCGATCCTAAAGTAAGCCAAAGAAGAGACTAGTATGTGCAGGATTACAAAAGACACGATATAACGAAGCCTCAACTGACTTTCAATCCATCACACCCAGGTACGAGATAAGCCAAGATAAGCTCGGAGAAACTTCCGATAGATCTATTGCACGGCTGAACGAGTGGTAATAAATAACGTGTTACGAGTAAAACTCATAACAAGCGCGGGACTTTTGGTAGTCTATTTCGTACTAACAAATGCAACTCAACATCACAGTGACAGAGATGACAGAAGGTCAAGCACAGCAACAACCTGGATTCGAGAACAAACAGCATTTTCCTTAGTGAGCTTGAGCATAGCGGCATATGACATTCCAACAGGGTTGCAATACATTTCGGTATTGTTTTACACTTGAATATATTGCAGACACTAAGAGCACTTATAGGAGCAATCAATGATGCACACAGAGGGAACAGAGCACGGACCACCAATGTCAATAGGCAGAGAGAGACGTGGATAGATGATGTGGATTGACAATAATATATAACCAGCTGGAGTCGAACCCTGAACCGGAGAAATGTCGGATAAAACGTGAGGTTTCCTAATTTCCTTTTATATTATGGTTCCAGCCAGCGCTATCGTCCATATCAGGAAAGTGACCCGCCAAATCGTGCTACCAAAAAACGAGTAAAGTAAAAATAAATTTTTAGGACTCGTAATTTCGAGTTGGCAAAGCTTATTTATTAAAGTTACCAATCTGTACATAGTGTTCTTCAATATTCCAAAGAAAGAGCGTAGAATCGGTGGATAAACATTGCTGCAAAATTTGAAAAGAGTACTATCTCAGTCATAAAAGATAAGGTCTTGATCGAGATCTCATGCAAGAGACTACGTATAGGGCATGAAAACTTGAGGATATGCTTTCTGGAAAATTCGAATAATTCAGATTGCTGTAGCTACACCACAAGTAAAAGTGCTAAATGACGGACAAAAATAATATTATTTGTATTACTTGTGTCTATGATTGAGCTCGTAAAATTGAGCTGCGATTCAGAAGTCGCAACAACCAATCAGCTTCAAGCAGCATTTTTAAAAAGCCTTTGGCGACAACAGAATTGTATTCCGAGCAAAGACCGTAACTGTAAGCTTCTCCACTTCCTCTACACAATCAAGTCAAATTAGTCAAATCTAATTAAAATAATACAGAAACCTACTCATACAGGGATCAAGAAAAGTAAGGAAAAAAAAACAACCCCCGTCCCAAAAAAAACTAATGAACTGGGTACCGAACTTTGGTACGATTAGTAAGCTCCTGAAGTCTAGCATCCTCGTAACGAAGTTGTTCACTTGGATGCGTGGTGAACAACTTCGTGTCAAACCCTCTGAGTAGCCTGATATGCTCTCTACCTTTACTACGTGACAACGCCACATAAGCATGAAAAGGTGTTATTACACCCGTGGGCGGAGGAGCAAGATCCACAAATACTTTATCTACAGTCTGCCCCTGCCCTTTTTCGTGGGTAAGACCGAATGCAGAAGTAACCGGGTACTGGCGCCTCCTTACACCGCGAGTGGCTTTAGAATGAACCGGCTTGAAACTGAAGGAGGTCTCGTACGGCATGAGAGGAACAATGCCTGGTCCTAAAGCTTCAAAAGGCTCCGCAAGGTCATAAACATCTGGTTTAAAATGTAGCATCAGAGGCGGAAACTTGAGGAAGACACGACCTGTTGAATCAGCTTCACATGGAGGTTCCCGAGGATCCAATATAATATCTTTCAAAACTCCTCTGGTACCGTTGGCGATATCAGCTTCAGTTGACAAATTGAGCAGCACCATTATACGCGTCTCTAGCATCAACTCAACTTCGTCCGCTAATATCCCCTTGTGAGACGGCTTCATACCAGCAATGACGACACGATCAGATATTGTTAACGACTTCTTCAACTTGCCTGTGTCTTCGGCAGGGGAGACATAAATCCAGCCATGACCGTTACCATACAAACGATCCAAAGAAGCAGCATTCCAAGCAGCTCGAACCGAATGGCGAGAGGTAAGCAAAACAGCTTCTTCCCAACCATCCGCTATATCTATCGGATTGCGATCTATGCGGAGACTATTGAGCATATCAATATCAGTCTCTACACATGCGCCAACCCGAAGCCTCTGTAGAAATTGGTTCCACAGGGGATCTTCGATACGGTGCTGTTGCGTCAATGTCACCACTGTAGTAAACTGCTCGTATATAGCTCTTCCTTGAACAGCCCGAAGGTGATCACCCGGGAAGGTGGAATACAGTGCCCCTAAAGGATTAGCGACAGGAGGAAATTGATGTTGATCGCCACACATAATGACGTTCATTCCTCCAAACGCAAGAGAGCTATCTCCAGCACCATCATGAAGAAGATACCTTGCACAAAGTGCGGACACCTGGGCCAATAAATCCTTCGTTAACATAGAAAACTCATCTATGATCAAATATCGAGTACGAGGAATGTTAGCCAAACGACGGGCCTTACTTTCCACACTACCCATGTTAACCCAATCCACATTGTCTTTCCCGATGTTAATAGGAATAGCACCCCAATGATGAATGGTTGAACCCTGTATCAGAGTAGCAGCGATTCCAGAAGTAGCAGTAAGCGACAACCAGGACGAAACATTACGCTCTGCAAACATTCGAGATATCGCGTTGATAACGACTGTCTTGCCAGTGCCTCCGAAGCCGCGCAACAGCATTAGCAGTTGTCGAGGATGTCGACCACTCTCCAACTTTGCAACATGATCCTGAACAATATTCAAAGCTCGCTTCTGTTCAACATTTAATACTGGGCCAGAGATAACCCCATTCAGTGCATTATCAGGGAGGGAATCAAGAGAAAAAAGTGAAGGTTGCACGACGGCGAGAGATATATCATTAACGATCGTCGGGTTCTGAAGTGTGGTAGATGGCACCGGCATCGACAAAGGCACTTTATCCCGTCTAACCATTTGTTTCAACTTCTCTGTCAACTTCGAGGCGACTAGAACATCTTCCTCATCACCGATACGTTGAAACGAGGCCGTGCAAAGTAGCTGATCAGCACGGATTTCCGGAACCGGGAAAAAGCTACCGTCAATAGCAGCATCAACCGCGAGCTTGCCAAAAGCAAATTCCTTTGATGACATCGCTTTTCCACGAGCAGCAAGGACATCAGCTTCCGTCAAAGGTACCTGATCTGATAAATCAGATTCCTCATATTGATCGTAGTACATGAAGTCTTCGTTGTCAACGTCCCGTGAACTGACAGCACCTTCAACATCGTGTTTTTGGCGAGCCGTCGAGGATGCTTCATGAAACTACGAACCAATCAGTTGAACGGAACAAATAAAAATTATAACACGTACATATTGTATATTGGTCATCATATCAAGAATTTTTGAGGAGGCCGAAACTTGAACGAACCGCGAAAAACTGGCATTGAAGGTTTCATCAGCGGCTTTTAAATCAGACAGCGATCGCCATGACGTAAACAACAGAAGCATCGTGCCACAATAACGTTCTTTATCAGTGTCGTCATCATTTCTCGGCAACCACCGACCGACGAACTGTGGCAAGGTCTCGTGTCCTGCGCCGCGAAAAATTCTGTCGCTTTTTCGACCAGATGAACGCAGATAGGGATAACGGACATGTGCAGGCCTTCCGCGCCGCCTATCAGACAAGGAACACGGTTTACGCTTAGGCTTTACTCGGGTCTCATAGGTTTCGACCCAGAAATCGTAAAAGGACAAAGTCTCCAGCCCCAAGCCACGATCCACGTATTCTTTGAGCTGGTCGCGTAAGGTAACAACCCCTTCGACCAACTCGACACGAAGGGTGGACTCCTGTCATTTAGTTCAACAACTAAAAAAGCAAACGCCCCGAAAAAAGACTAACGACGTCTGTCACAATCTCCATATTCCCTTCTGAGTTTAAAACTCTGCTCGAAGGTCTGAAACAGTAACTTCAGATAAAACCACAAATGCAAAAGCAATCCACACCGTGCGGGTTTCAAAAAGGGAAAAGCGTTACAAAGCGCCACGTTGATCGGCTCAGTGTAAATTTGAACATAGCGATGAGAAGCAAAAGAGTTTGGCCATCCCATTATGTGCGAAACAACTTCAGGTGCGCTCACATCCTGACAGCTATTCAATGTATTAGAGCATCTGAGAATGAGATCACGATTCAATTCAGAAGCCCTTTCGTTTCGAAGACGACGTGGTTTGAAAGCAAGTTTTTGAGCGATCAAAGCAGACGCGTTGTGATGACTTTGGTTTTTGAACGCGTAATTACTGATATAGAAGGTGATGTCCTTTGTATCTCCAGCGTTCATCATCAGCTTGATGTCCATATTACAACTAAGCGCCCACATCAGTGTAGGACAGAAAGCGTTGATGCGATCAAAGAGTCTCTTTGGTCCCCAATCTCCGAACTCGGAAATCCAATCAACTCCTGAAACGGCGAACGGCGCGCCCCTTTTACACCGTTGACCACCTTCTTTGGTGGGAAACAGACAAACATGCTTCTGGCAGTCATGTACTTGAACGGATCGGACAGTAGAAAGCTCCTTGGCGACAGAAAGCGTAGCAAAATTTGGAGTATCGGGGTGGATAGGGCGAGTGTTCGCAGGATACTTCTCAGCTTCCATAGCCATGAAATCTGATCCCATCATCTGACCTATAGACGCCTTGATATTATGGCGTATAAATCGAACGATTTTATCACGGAATCTACCTTCTCTCAATGCCTGCTCCATAAGGAGATGCGTCGGACCACCCTCCAGCCAGATAATGATGTGAAGATGAAGGGAACCTCTACCTTGTGCTTCTACGGAAGCCACATAGGCTCTGATTCTCCCGAGGATACCCTCCTTTCTATCTATATTGCTGTTGAAAGTGGACTTGATACCTAACAACGACTCCAAAACGGCTTGTATGATGTCATGAAAAAAAGTAGCTGCAGCATAAGGATCTTCAGCTACATTGATACTCCTACGAGTCGCGTCCTGCAGTTCAGACGAAGGTCTAAACTGATCAAGATCAATAGCATCACCGCATAACAACTGGACAATAGGGTCTTGAGTATCAGACGGGTTCAAAGTCATCCATATAGACGGCGGCCCATTAACGACGGTACACCCCCATATCTGAGGACGTACAGCACGTCTAGCTTCATTCGTACCAGCCACTCGAGCACGAACAGCACTGATCTGTTCTCTGACGGCTCGCACAGCAGGATTCGAAAAACCCTTGCCCTTCGCTTCCTCTTTACTAGCGACAATAAAATCGTCCCGAGTGAGAGAAGCGAAAAGTCTGGAATGGCGAGCGAACGACGATCGTGAAGTCTGCAAAGTTGCTGATCGACACATCTTTCTCTTTTGCATGACCCCATAAATCTGAAACACAAATTGTGGGTCCTTCCTAAACCTCTTATCATGATAAGCTATCGCCCAACGAGAATGTTCCTCGTAAGAAACCACCACTCGACGAGACACCTCGAACCCTCCACATCCATAAGGAAAAAGCCAAGGAAAACAACCCAACAGATGATTCGGATTGGAAGGACCGCCATCCGTCCTTTGATGTGTGTTCGGATCTTCTCTAGCATACTCACTAATGAACGCACTGCCGTGTTTGATGCCGAAATGGTGAACAGTGTTAGCTTCTGTGGCGTTAAACAACGCATGCGCCATTAAATCTGAATCGGTCACACCATGACCAGACACGTCCGACACCCCGGAGCGATGTAGAGGAAAAATGGACGGCAGCTCTAGAAAACAGTTGGTGTATAAAATTTGCAAAAATCGAGCAAAATATACCATCAGCATGAAACTCAACTACCGTATCACTTTAGTAAGTACTTAAACAAACCACATCAGTCTCAATTGACTCACTATTAGATTCAGATTCGTCGGATATCCCTATATCATACTCGTCATGAACAGGAACATAACCAGACCGCTCCTGCTCCAAGATCCTAACATCTTCCAAATGTCGAATGTTGTCCCAAATAGTGTCAGGGATGTCTTCTTCCGGCAACAAATTCAATCTCTCGTACGATATGACGACCTCTCGCCAAAGAGGGTTAAACTTTTTGAGCCAGAGAAGAGCTTCCAAGACCCTCTGCCTTCTCACCACAAGAAAAGACGGAAGGATCTTAACAGGCACTTTTTTGGGACCAACAAAGGTAACAGCAACTGTCGACGCAAGCACATCCGGCAGAGCTGGAAGCACAGAGTCTGCTATCATATCACTCACAGCATCAACAGCCAGTGGATGCGTGGAAACATTTCCCCTCAAACCGTTCTGCATTCCTCGCTGACCAGCCCAGGAATGCGCATTCTTGGTTTTAGGGAAAAGCTTAACAACATACGCCACCGGTATATATCTCGCCACAAGAATGCGCTCTGGCAAAGTCAGCACACTTAGCTGAAACGGGATAGCTCCAAGCCACATATCATTGGCCAAACTAAGAGGCGGTAATAGATTTCTTTCCAACTTGGAAACACACTGCTTGCAAATATGAACCATACCTGAAGGCGACACCGCCGACGGTTCTAGAAGCATGCCATCGACTAAAAAACGATCCCGAATGTCATGAACATCGACAGGCTGAAGAAGATCCTTATTCGGAATCTCTCGTATAGAAGTTGTTGTAGATTCCGTCGTCTTCACTTGCCGTCCGCAAACGGCGCAAACCACAGTTACCCAAGCAGAATTGCCAGTTCGAGAAATAAATTCCTTCATACGCTTCTTCACCGTGTCTGAGGAAGGCAACCGCATGAAAGGTCCTTCAATGAGAGCTTCGATGGCCTCCGATTCATCAATGGCACCGCTACCCATCTCTAACATAGCTGGCTCCAACATCACGCGACGTCGCTTAGTCTTACGCGGAGACTTTTCTAAATCTGCAGCGACAGCAGACCGTTTTGATGAACGAAGGCATTCCAACAAATGACGAACTTCAGAATCAGGCCACGTCAATATCTGCGTTATGAGATCGGTTTTGTTACGCATAAGTTGCCAGGTAATTTTCGTAAAATCAGACTTCAGCACTCTAAAGTCTGCCAGAGTGGCTCCAACAAAGTCTCGTGCGGTGAAAGAGGTCATATCAGGAATAAACCTGCAATAGCCAAAGAAAAACGTATTTATGTATAAAAAAACGCTTATATCATCATTTCGACGTCACCACCATGACAACACAAAAAATGATCAGACCAAATCAATGATCTAATGATCGAAATACGTCACACATTGTATCCCATCGACAGAAGCACCACCACGTCATTGACAGCCGTTACATAAAGAAAGAATGCAAACAAAAATGAAAAGCTTACAGATGAACAAGAAATTGGCCTGGAGATTAAAGCAAGAGAAGCAAGGAAAGAAGAGGATGGATTATGCAAACAAAAACCTCAAAGACAAAGGAGAGTGTAACCGATCACAGGTTTGATGGCTCCACCCCGGATATGAATGCGAGACCGAATACCAGACTGGCTCGATAGGTGTAGTCAATCACCACCAAGATACCACGCATAAAAAATGATATTATCCCAGAGTCACTGCAATGAAGAACATATAAAAAATAGATTCGGAAAGCCAAACTACAGAGAAAGACTAGTAATGCAAATGGCAAAATATAACACTCACTGTATGCAACAATGACAGGAACAGTACGGTCCCTCAAGTTGAAGACTGTGGTAGAGGTGGGGTTCGACAACAGAATGGGCCTGTTGAAAGACAGATTTTGGTGATCTTCTGGGTTCACAGTCGTGGCATCCAACGAATCAAAGTTCTCCACAATGACTACCATCATGGTCGGCCTATCAAATTGGTCACTAAAGTCGACATGTACACCCCCAACAAGGCCGGGATGACCGTCATTTGTAGAGGCAATCAGATGAAACTGTGACAAAACCTGTGTAAGAAGTGAATAATAATAATTAGACTATATAAGGAACCGTACGCGGGCTTGAACTTGGCATAGCAAGTGAGAGAAAACAGTCAAGACAAGTAGTAAAGTCAAAAAGTATGCGAGAAGTAATGAATCGACACAAACGGGTTAACGGGTTCCAGTGACGATGTGGTAGTGCCAATACAGGCATTGTCTTACAACGACAGTCGACAATCCCTCCCCAGTGCTAGTGGATACCAGGAGGTTATTCACGATATGTCTGTTGATGTCATAAAACAACAATGTACGGCTCGCTTTAGTCGTTGAATGCTATAACAACTAACAATTGCAGCTCAACGTCACATTGACAGAGAGCAGAGAAGGTCAAGCACAGCAACAACATGGATTAGAGAACAAGTTTTATTTTCCTTAGTGAGCTTGGGCATAGCAACATATGACATTCCAACGAGGGTTGCAATACATTTCGGTATTATTTTACGCTTGAATATATTTCGGACACCAAAAAGACTTATAAGGGCAAGCAATGACACATACAGAGGGAACAGAGCACAGACCACCAATGCCAATAGGCGGAGAGAGACGTGGGTAAAAGATGTAGATTAACAATAGTATATTACAAGCAGGAGTCGAACTCTCAACCAGAGAAATGTCGGATGAAACGTGAGGTTTCCCGATTTCCTTTTCTTTTATGGATCCAGCGAAATCGTGCTAACCAAAAAAAGAGTAAACTAAATTTAAAAAATTGTTTAGGAATCATAACTTCATAACTTCAGAACTGCTATAAATCCGTCAAAAAAAGATAGAAAACATAAAATTGATCGTTGAACGCTGCATTCATGTACCTTCTCCTATTCAAATTTCACTACAACACTTCTCTCGCCGTTACCAATTGAAAATATGTACCAACAACCAAAAGATAGTCAATCATTATCAAACCATACACCAATGCGACGCTCAATAATTACTTCCCTCACCTTAAATTCTACCTGGGCCTCGATAAAACCCTCCACTGCAGCCAACATATCTTCCTCGTGAGACTCCGACACCCTGAGGACTACTTTCAGAACCAAAAATGCCGCCCACGGCATCAAAGCTTGACCCAACGTTTGCCACCCAGTTATGTCCCTTGATTGGAACCAAGCTGATGCCCGAGGATTAAAATCGAAAGACGGGACATTCAGAGATATCACAATCCGCTTTAAAGGCAAATCAGCCCGCAAGTCTTGCAAATCTCGTGCCAAATGATCAACTCGAACAAGATCTTGCACAGTGTGATATTCGACCAATTTCGAGAAACTGCCCATGGCAAAAGAGCATCCTGCACACCCTGGTAAACACTCCACATAAAAAACTGAACAAAAACAAAAGGAACTTACTGATATCATTCCAACCAAATTGTAAGACAGACGCACCAGATACCCGAGTCAAACTTGCAACAAATTCCGTATGCAAACTGGCAACATGATCGACGCGATCACTCCAACCGACCGACAACAAAAGGCTCAACAAACGCAACGAACCCACCAACGGCAACAAGGAAGGGAGCAAAGGATAGAGAATGGTAATATATCCCGCTAGGTGAAGGCTGATCAACCCCGTAACACGTCCCGGACGGTATTTCAGATAATCACAAGCTAGACTGGCTAAAGCTTTTTGGGAAGACCATGGGTCAGCATATACAGCCAGCCGTCTAAGAAGAGGCGATCTCGTGATAATAGATGTCACAACAAAAAGCGTGTCCTCGCTGACATCTGTGAAATAGGCCATCAACAAATTATCAAATGAAACAGACTTGAGTATAGCATCGAGTCCAGGCAAAGATTGTTTCCTCAACAAAACGTTAGCGAAAACAATACAGTTCAAGTTGCTGAAGTTATGAATGGCGTTAAGCAAAAAAGGGGTGTAGTAAATTGAATGTACGGTGAGAGACCGTACGTGAAAACCAACCACCTCCTTCAAAACATCACGTTTCCTGACTCGATAATTATAAAGATGTAGATGTACGATCTCATGTTGGAGGAACTTTATAACACGGTAAATATGGTGACAGGTCAACAACAAAGGCAAGAGGCGGCCTCTAAAAATGACCCCACGACCAATCTCACCAATGATCTCAATGGGAAGATCCAAAAGAGAAATAGTGACCATGGCTAGTGGATAAAGGTTATTCACTATAGCATGGATTTAATATGAATATTTCAAAACTCACCGATGTACGAATTGTTAAGATTGAATATAAAATGCAACCAACGGAGGCTATTTAAAGGGATAACAATCAATGATCTAACGTATCAAAAAAGATCGTCATAAACAACATCATTTCATGACTATGATGTCATAAATCTGATGTAGTGATTCAAAATCTACACTGAACCAAAAACCAATTACTTCGCATAGTTTTGCTCAAGATGAGATATCTTGAACACCACAACAGAAAGGGTCAAGAAAGACTGAAAACAAAAACAGTCCTCAACATAATATAATTCAATCAGTGAAAATTAGCAGAAGATCCTTAACAGTTCAACTATTATACGGAATGCTACTGAAAATTTGAAAAACGACTCGCATAGGCGAGTGAGCCAGAGATGCAGGAAATTGCTAAGGATAGAAATAACTAAGCAAAATCTGTATCTTGCCATAAAAGCCATCTTCCACTTCAAACCCATGAAGAATGGACCATTCGTCCACCTCTTCCTTCAACACTCTGTTGGGATGCGGTTTAAAGCACAAGATCACTCGGCAGCAAAAAGGGCATTCCGGTGTCATCGAATTGTCAAGTCCCCTGATGACTAAACAGAGAAGTCGGAACAGAATACAACATGAGCAGATATTTTCCTCGCAACAAGATGTCCTTAATAAATCAGAACACAAAAATGGATATATATATATCAAAAAATACCTGTATGGCATACGGAAAACTTGATTACATTGAAAACACAACAATGTATCAGGCGCGAAATCAAAACCTATCCTTTCCCATCAAAATGTATGGAAAAACATAGTCAAGCCACTTGCCATCGTACGCGTAAGAATTGTCAAGATCGTTATCATCCGCATCGCAATTAAGAAACCAGACATCATCAGCATTAGAACCTCTGAGATATTGCTTGACAGCGATACGTTGAGAGTCGGTCAACAATGGAAGCGACGGCGACGCAACCATACTAGAGAATTTGGAGTCAAAGACATTCAAACTTTTTCTTCTGAAGTAGTTAAATAGAAGAACTAAAGACACAGTCGAACTACAGTGACATCATAAACTCATTCCACCTTCTCAGTCCACCCATCCAATCTGGAAACAACACATAACTTACTAGTATGATCAACATAAGAACAAACTATGAAAGAGATCTAAAAGAAAAGCACCATAGCTACTGTACTCTGTCACAACCAAAAAAGGCATCTCTAAGCAGCATTGCAATATACATTGTAAGTGGCAGCATGTACACATCCTGGCAGGTGGATGGGTATTATGACACAAGAGAGCATCTTCTGGATCACCGTGAAATTCATGCCATAGAGCAAGAAGATTTGGATCCCTAGACCACATCAAACGTAATGCTATAGGATAATATCCTGTAGCTGACGCTGCGAGTCCAAACGTACGACAAAACCTGATAAAGTGCCTATATCATGGTATAGCACGCTGAAAGAGCATAAATCTGATCAACCAAGACCAATGACCAACAGCTTTTGCCTGAAGTAACTGATCGCCCAGTGAAGCCATGAAGCCCACCAACAATCCAAAAATAAGACTTACGGATTACCAGTCCAATATGACACTGATGGACTGCATCTCCAGACACACAAAAATGATGTCCCTGATAATGTCACCGGCTTTATCACCCACACCTCTCATTAAAACCCTAACCTTCAGGTCAAAAATGCAGTCCCATAAGTCTTACCTGTTCAAAATGTTGCGCTTGTTTGACAATGGCACTACGAGGACCTGAAAATCTGGCCAAAGCTGTTAGCTTACACTTTCCAATAGACGCTGCTGGTGTATCATAATCGTTCGCAAACACGCCATTTCCACAGAAGAATCAACAGATGTCAAAGAGGTCGAACTATCTGTATTTGGTGAGCAACGCTATTGCAACGAAGTGGAAACTAGATATTTACTTCCAGGATACCACACGTTTCACGAACGTCTCGGTATTCATGCTCAAAAGATAATCTCCTCTTGAAACAACTGATAAGAAACCGACACAAAAGTAGCAAAGACTCACGCTTTGGGTTTGGTGTCCAACTATATCGCAGACAGCAACTAAACCATTCCTTTCCCGACCACGGGATCGCGTTGGAACACTGTAATAAACCTCGATTGGCTTTCAGCTCTCATTTCTGGCACCTGGACCTGAAGTAAAACCAAAACCTTTTGAAACCAGTGTTATAATCACATGAAAGACTAATACCAAATGCGATCAAACCGATGATCAGCTATGATCGAATATGACACGTCATAAATCAAAAACTGTCAGTAGGCAGAGCAAAGACTTGCAGGCCAAAAAGATTGTCGCTCGGTCATGACGCAACTGTCACACTTTTGAACATGACAAAATATCCATTTATTCTTCAAATATACAACAACATGACGTTTTCTATAACAGAATGTCTCACATACACGCGAAAGATCAGGCAGTATAAAAACTATCCATATTATCGTTCCACGACCAAGAACAAAGATGTTTAACCAAACTTATCCACCTGAAATTGTCTGTCATATCGCAAGTGTCTCAGCAACGTCAGATATATGTGCTTTGGCACTCTGCTCAAAAGCTACAATGTACCAAGTGCTACCATACGCCTACAAGCACCTTATAGTTTCAACTTCGAGATTCAACACCAGGGGATATGACAGCTTAATGAAAGCTATGGATATCGTCCATTGGGGAGTAAAGAGATTTGAAATACGGAATATGACTGTCGACGCTCAAATATATAACCTACTAACACGTTGCACCAGACTAAAAACTCTAATCCTGTCTTGTTGTACAACAGGACATCCGTTACCGATATTACCTTCGGTCACACTATTATCGGTCAGACCTTCATTCGGAGACAATATTCTCTTGGCACAAGCTATCACCTCTTGTCCCGCTTTAGACACACTCTTCTTCGCTCTCGTGCCATCCTTGTTGGGTACAATTATCACCAACAAACAAAGTTCTCCGTCATCGTCGTCTCAACCGAAAAGCTTTAAGATGATTGTCCATGGCAGTCCTCATAAAACATGTCGAACATACATGGAAAGCTGTTGCGACAGTACATTCACACGAGTATCGAGTTTTTCTTCAGTAGGCGCGGGATGGCAGAAAGATACACGTTTCCCGAACGCGTCCAAGTTGAAAGACCTCCGTCTGTCTATCACGAGTGAGTCAGTTCCAAAAAACACGCTTCGGAAAGAAACCTCACATTAAACAGCCTCTATAACAGTCGCCTCATGCACCATCCTTGTTCGATTGCGCCTACTAGTTTCCACAGATCACTTCCAGCCTCTCATATCCACACTATCTACTGTAGCTTCAACACATTTAAGTGAACTGGAGCTCACAATACGCTTCGAGCGTTCGGTTATACTAGCTACAGACTCAAGCACGTGGAAAAATCTCGACACTTGGATAAACGAAAACCTGCCGTGCGTAGCAGTCTCCCTTAGATTGCGGAGAAACGTGGTTGGGTGCAGCTGTCACACAGCTATCACTGGAAAAAATGCCGACAGACTACAGATCCAAATCAGCCGACTATGTATCAACCTGAAGAAAAGAAAGGCTCTGCACTTCCTTCACTTGACTACGAGAGAAAACAATTTAATTAGTTCCTCGTCATCAAACTACTTTTGTGATCTCCAATTTTAAATGATAGTGCATTAACACAAGACTCATTAACTTGAATTTACCGTTTTGTCAAACCAGTACCATATAGGCCAGCAGCTTCGCACCCACCTTTGGATGACAACGCGTGTCCTGCTCTAACTGAAGAAAAGTTTAAAAGGAAAGCATGTCAAGAGCTGAAAACTTGAGTCAATCATGAAAATGTAATGAATGGTGCGGACCGGGATACTGTACCATTAGTGGGAATCGGTTGGAATGGCGCTTTCAGCATTTGACAGTTGATTTACTTTCTGATTTTTCTTACTGTATTTAGCTCCGCAACCAGCGTCAAGTTGCAGCTTTTCGCACTTTAGCAATCTTGCACACATACGATGCTAAAAAAAGATAGGCAGATAGGTTGTAAGACCTTGGCTATAATAACAAGGTATTTATGACGAAGAGAGCGAACCGAGAGATTGGGAGTCGGATGAAACGTCGGAAAGTTGAGAAAATTGTCTCCAATTTCAGTCTAGAATTGAAAGTCAGCGTATTGTTTCCAACAATAAAAGCGAGGTGGGACATAAATGCGTCGACTGCAGTGATCGTGAAGTTGTTGAAGTACCCCATCGAATTGGTTGGTCAAAAAAGAAAGTGCAACAACGTTGAAGAAGCCGTCAAGACCAACGAGCCACTGGCTTCGACAGTCAATGTTGCGCTCACCAGCGATATCAAAAAGATGACCCACCTGGAAGAAAAGCACATAAGGTGAAATTATCGTATAAATCTGAAGGAGCTATAAGATTTTCGTTTGGAGAGAGAGTAGTCAAAAAGCTCGTACTTACAATGACCGGAATTCCAGAATAAGCGCCGTTGAGATAACACTCATAGGACCCAGTCATCGTGAGGCTGCTAAAGTACCCCATCGAATTGGTTGGTTAAAAAAGGAAGTGCAAAAACGTTGAAGAAGCCGTCAATGCCAACGAGCCACTGGCGTCGACAGTCGATGTTGCACTCACCAGCGATATCAAAAAGATGACCCACCTAGAAGAAAAGAACATAAGAAGAAATTATCGTATAAATCCGAAGAAGCTATAAGATTTTCGTTTGGAGAGAGAGTAGTCGATAAGCTCGAACTTACAATGACCAGAATTCCAGGATAAGCGCCGTTGAGATAACACTCATAGGGCCGATATCGCCAGCGGACCTGTGGCAACAAGCCACCATCGTCGGCACCAATACCAAAAAGATGAGGCGCGTAGAAGCAGTACAAAGCAGGCTAGTGTCTCCTAGATAGACTCCATGCGTGACGATCAAAATGTACTACCATGGAAAAGCAGGCGAGATTATCACAAATATCTGAAGAAATCATTGAATTATGGTTGGACAGAAGATAAACGTTACTATGCCCGGGCTTACAACGAACGGGAGAATGTCAGTCGTCGCACGAATACCCTGATTAGAAAAATATTAGAGAATGTGGCGAGAAACGCGTCATCTAAACGAATCGCCGTGGAAAATCCACTTATTGCACTGATACCACAAGCTGAGTGGCATCAACGAGAGACCAGCATCGAGAGTCAGAATCTGAAGAAATTGATTAACTTTAATAGTACAGACAGACAACAATCGATACTTTGGGCTCACAATGGATATATGGATATCGGGTGCCACAATAAGACTGAACAGTAACGCGACCTGCGGAAAGCAAGAATATGAGGGTAACTGCAGTCCTCGATAGCCTGACCTAACACCAATGAAGACTACGCAAAAACAGCACAACTTTTGCGTCGCTGAGTGAAATTTAACTTCTCGATTCGTTTTAGTGTCGATGAATTAAATTAAGAGACATCCGTTACCACCTGTGCTTTAAACTAGTCAACATTCAGCTCAACGATATGAGAAGCCAAAATCCAGACTTCCAAAGGCGTAGGCTTCATAGTACGCACTTTGGCCATTTCACAGAATAAAAATCTGCGTACATCTTCTTTCCGCCAATGACTAATGGCTTCGAGATCCGCCAGTTGCGTTATAGCGCCAGAGGCCATGAGAGATCCAGCGAGGTAGTCCATGGGGGGTGAACAGACCTCGGACAGAAACCCTCTGATCTCAGACAAAGAAACAGATTCCTGAAATTTTCCATGACTGAGAACCGGTGGTTAGATTCAAGGAGGGCATACCTTCCCATTCTTCGTCGAATGTCCGTTTTCCTCACTTCCACTGTCCATTGCTTTACGCCCTACATCGACCTCAGCGAGGACTTCAAATACATTGCGACTCATTTTAGTTTTTGCACTTTCTCGCTGTGTAAAACGTGTTGAATATGCTGGCACTGACCGTTATTATCAGCAACTGACAGATCAGCAGAACGCCCAGAAAAGTACCTTCGTGAAACAAAGCGCTGGAAGAGATTCCCCTACCACCCCCAAAAAAAAAATATAACTCGAAGAACCTGCGAGAGGCAAGGCCCGCAACTGAGGTTCAAACTGTACATTGTTATCAGCGACGAGAAGAACAAGGCTGAAAAAATTTACGTGGAGTAGAAATGTTCGAATTAATTGATCACATGATGTGTGCTTACACCGGATTGCCCACGACCACAGACGGCGGTAAACATCGAACGTCACTGCATTTCAACCTACGAACCCAGTATCAAGCTCACGACAAACGAAGTTTTCTCCCACCATGACATCGCAACCTTTAACAACAAACATCAACCGCCGTCCTATCTTCCCGCATTCGTGCTCTTAAAGAATCTATGACCCAAATATGTCCCAGCATCTATAGTGAATTCATTCATTCTGGGATCAAAAAATTATACTCATTCGACAAATAGGTACTCACATGTTGACCGCTGGAAAACAAACGAAGGTATATGCAGTGCAACGACACGAGAAAGCTATTGACGTACTGGAACGATATGTTCGACGAGGGAGTTCGCAACGATTCATTAGTAAAATTCCAAAGGTGCGCTGCTATTCAGTTGATTCTTTCATCTCGTCTGACTTCTTTAATAGAGTCAATCAATTCATATCTCTTTCGTTCGCCGCCTAGCGAAAACAAAAACGCTTGTTCGAAGCTTATGACTGGAAACGACCTTGTCCAGGCAATCCGTGTTTCTCATCATTACTCCCTCTGCTTTTTTCTTACTGGCTTCCGACCTTAAGCCTTATCGACCTGTCTCAAATTCTCCCACGTCTCGACAACGACGCTTCCAACATTCATTTTCTTCGTCCTGTCCATGGCCATCTTTGAACTAACGACTGTCGATAATATCGCGATCTGATTCGAGAAGCACTAAGGCTCATTCGTGGTGGAACCGTAATTCCAGTCTACAACGGCAATCTCCGTCTCGTCGTCCTCTTATAGATATCCTTCAACAGCAAAGATAAAATCCAAAACGTCTACTTTGACCGTAAGGAGGTCGAGCCTTCGAAGCCTATTTCAACGCCCATTTCGGAGCATAGGATTCGGTGTATCAGTTACTTCCAGCCTGTATCCGCACCTGTGTTCTAACAAAACAAACGGACCTTCTCGACAGTGGTCGCGCAACCATCTCGATGTCATCGTGGCGACCGGTTTTCTCCATTTTTTCTTCTTGGTTTATTGAATTGTGGGCCTGAATATGCAAGCTGTCGGCCACTGTCATATGTTCATGTCTCCTCGACTTCATTGTTCCAAAACCGCGCTGACCACTCTTTCTAGACTGAGACTTCCCAAATCTCCTCCACTTTTCAGACCTTCCCACAGTTCGTCCGATTTGTCTCAATTTCGTGTGGTACTGACGTTAGAGAGCTTGAAACGATCCCAAAGTATGACTTTGGCTTTGCTGTCTCTCTGGCATTTTAGAAACAAGGTCGCACTCAGTACAGATGCATCAACGCGCGGCGCAAAATGATGAACATTGATGTAGAAGGATCAAGAGCTAAATACAGTGAGATAATGTTTCTAATCCAAATCTATTCGTTGTTGACGTTCAGCAGAGATCACACGATGTTTCATATGGTTCACGATCTTACAGTTCGCACTATTCATCTCCGTTTCATGTTGTATTAACGGTACAAGGCTTGAAACGATCCCAGAGTATGACTTTGGTGGTATCTAGCTTTGCGTATCTTTCTAGCGTCGTTAAGTCCAGGTCAAGCTTCGGTTTCTTCCTGTGACTTTCCTCCTATCCACTCCACCCAATTTCGTCTCGCAATACATTCCAGTACCAGCTCACGAGATACATGACGAAAAGTAAGATGGAACTCTCTGTATCGTAATCAGAATCTAACAGCTTTAGATATGTCTCACGCTTACCCATGCTCTGACCTACTTGCTCCAGTGTCTGCCGGAAGCTGAAACCAAGTTCCTCCAAGCCGGGTCTGTCCCTTCCTCCATTCTTTTTACTCCCATTGACGTCGTCTCTCTCCAGTATCTCCTTCATGCACTGGCAAAACCATCGATAATAGCCCCTAGCACCAAATTTTGGCAGCGAATCATTGAAACGTGTTCTGAAGATGGTATGCCTATCGATGCTTTCATTATCGACGAGTTCAATAAACCTTTATAGTCTTGACACCACCTGAGACGCTTCAAGACGAGGTCATAAGCCATCCTCCACCATGAAACGTAGCGGTGAAGTAGTAAAATCTCAATGACCTCGTCCTTTTCACTAAGCTCTGCTCACGACGTCTTTCATCAATTGTAAGCCAAAGCCTATTGACTATGTTGTCTCAATCAAAGTTTGACGATTTCTTCAGATTTCCATTATAACTCCATTGTTTTATCCTGCTAATGCTGGTGCCTCGTCTTTTTCTAGCGACAGCGGCATGTGCGATCAAGCTCTTGGCGAACTACAGCGATCTCACACTTGTATTCTAACAAATGGACCATCTCTACAGTGGTCGCGAAACGACTGGGGCTGAGCAGAAGACAGCTAAAGATAGAGCTTTTCTTGGCGCGTCGAAAAGACTGAAGCACCACCGCTACCATCTAGCTCATCTGTCCTCCTAACCATTCCTGTCCCTGTTGCTCCTTCAACTACTCCAAAGCAATCTGCCGACGAGCAATATGACGAAAATGTCCCCCCTGCCAAAAAAGCTAAAACCTCGATTCTCCCAGTCGTCGCTCCTCCTACTCCAGAACCTAGTCAGCAGCCCATAATCAATCCAGCGACTGTTTCCACAATAGAATCGACGGACAAAGTAAAACCAAAGATGCATATATCCACAGTCTCGACAGCTCCCAGAAAAGCTTCGACCCATGCGCCTAGGTTGTCTTACAGAGAACAGTTCACTTCAAAAATCACACCGAGTCAACACTCAATCTGGCACTACTCGCCCTCCTGTTGCTGTCATTAAGCGACGAGATGGTTTCTAGCAGTCGAAAGAGCTGTGTCCTCAACAAGCATAACGCGTTTGATTGATCTTGAAAGAGGATACTTATCTCAGATATTGCCACGTTACAAACGACCGCTGAAGTTTTCCCATTCATACAGGTTTTCTGTATTTATGACATTTAGCGAACCAACGTTCAAAATAGACAGAACAGACCCGAATATAGAAAAATTTTCCCATTCATACAAGCTTTCTGTATTTATGACATTTGGCGAACCAACGTTCAAAATAGACAAACTAGATCCTAATATAGAAACTTTTTCCCATTCATACAAGTTTTCTGTATTTATGACATCTGGCGAACCAACGTTCAAAATAGACATCCTCATATAGAAAGTTTTTCCCATTCATACAGCTCCCGTGACTTAATTAAATACATGTAAGACCTTAGCTATTCTAGCAAGGTAATTGAACTCGACGCCCTTTTGTGCATTTTTGCTGTAATATTCTGCGCGGACTACATTGCATTAGTTAGCATCACTAGAATCCATCTCTTATTTTCAATCATCTCCTTCGATTGTCCCACTGGTCGACTAGGCTGCGAGAAAGGTGATTGGCTGACTAGCCTTCATTCACCCAGACCAAGTCCCAGTGCCTTGTAAACAAAGCCTGGCTCTTTCGCTGTCTGCTTTAGCTTCTCAAGAGCTTCTTTCGCATCAAAGAGATATTGAGCCTTCTTCGTTTGGTCGAGATCCTGATATAGGTCGTCGAATTGGGGGATGTACTTTTCGAGGCATTTTATGGCTTCTGTCGCAGCTTTTGCATCGTCCAGTGTACCTGCAAGGCGGAACAAGGCTGCCGTCAATTGTCGGTGAGATGTGCTTTTGGTAATTTCGAAAATCGAGATGTAGTGAGCGAAATCATTCTGGAGTTCGGATGTAAGCCCTGTGAGATTGAAAGGGGACTGCTCCAGATGCGAGCCAATGATGGCCTCAGTAGTATCCGGCGCATAAAACATGTTAAGCAATCCCTTGACCCAATATACTGACGCGATAGCCGGGTCTCTCAGGAGTTCGCTATCCTTCAAGTAGTTGAGCACTGTGAGCGAGACCATTGTGTCTTCCCACCAGACCTTTGACGCCAGTGTTTTCCTGACGGTCTGCAGGGCGTCCGCATCAGTAATATTGACGAGTGGTTGAAGGAGTGGGATCAGGAAGTACCGTGGTTGCTTCCAAGGTTCTGTAGCAAACAGTTTTTCACGGTGGCGTTCGAATAAATCGGTTATGAACCATGTAGCGGAAGCATAAGCTTGTTGTTCCTGAGAAGATCCTTGCGCGAGAAACGAGGTCAGTTCACGACACCTCCGGATTGCGCCACCTGAAAACATCTCTATGTCGAAATGCTGAGAAAGGTTGTCTATTTCTTCGAAAAGAAAACCACATAGACTCGTCAAGGTGCAAGATGCTAATGCAGCCTTGAGTTCAGGAGAGTCGGGAGATCTGAGACGATGTCCATCTGATACGAGTCTGATCGCAGCGAGGGATTGTTGCAATTCTCCGTGACTGTAGCCATTAGATTCCCCGTCCACCCAGCGCCAGACCGCTCGAAAGCATCCCTGGTCGCGTAGGACCAGCTTTCGGTCCAATGCACTAAGATCTTCACTACATTGGAGAATTGACAAGAATTTGGTTCTGTTATTGACCGAGGACAGACCTGGGAACTGTAAAGCGACCTGGTCAAATGTGGTAACAATGGGGACGACATCCCCATACCACGGGTTTTCCTCGGGGCTGAGTTTGTAGGGAAAAAGTCCACTACCAGTAAGGCAGGAAATGAGATCCAGGGTTGCAGTCATGCTCCGCTCGGAGCGATCTGGTTGGTCAATGAAGGGGTAAAGGTGTTGGCGGCCAAATGCATAGTCATCATACTTCATTAGCGCCTCTATGATTTGAGACGCTTGATAATCCAGGTTTCTCAGGCGGTTGAGATAAGAGGGAATGCCTTCAATAAACTGCATGAACTCTGTGTCTGTGGTCAGACAGTCGAGTGTCCATGTCAGAGCTCGTGTTTCTCTCTCCATGAAACCTTCTCGTTCAGTATCAAGAGCGACCTTTTCCCTGATCTCCTCGAGATTTCCACCACTAAGCAGTAGATTTGCAGATGCTGTGAAAACTCGATGTGAGAAGGCCCTTTTTACCAGCAAAGAGACCTTGCTCCAAAAGGTACTCTGGTGTTCGCCGATTAGGTTCCTGTTGTTGAAAGCATTTCTGGACAGGTTGCTTCGACCAGCAATGCTTGCCAATAGGTCGAACATGATGCGAAACTGATGAAAAAGGAATATGGAATGTCTGATAAGCATCTTCAAGAAGTCCGAGACCGTCTGGGCAGCTGAGACTGACATTTTCCAACTTGTCCCGATAGCGATTCGAAGGGTATTCCGGAGGAAAGGGAATTGGAAGATGAAGGTCGTAAGTGGTGTTCGAATGGGAGAAGCAATGGATATGAGTGGTGCAATGGTCGCGTAAAAGTAGGCTGTCCCGCATGCAATGAGAAGACCGCTCATTAGATATGTGATGGCGCTGTTGATTGGACGAAGGAAGAAGACGAGACCGATAAGGAATGAGAATAAAGAGGCATGAAGAAGAGCTGGTGTCCCTTCCACTATGGCTGACACCCTGGAGCTCTCGACGCCTTCGAAAAGAAATGCTCGAATTCTGCCTCGCATTTCCGGGACCTGTCGGCGCTCGATTGCATGAATGTATTCGGAAGCCCATTGCTGGATGAGTGTCGCTGCAAGAGCACAGGTCAGGCTCAGTGCGAGACTGATGAACCAAAAGATGTTGGTCAGGACTGCAAGTACCGAGGGCGAGAATGGAACCTGGGATGGATTTGGAAGGGAAGCGACGGTCTGAGACCCATTTGCCAGCTGCTGGGATATCTGATACAGAATCAATAACGTCAAGGCGGCTGGGTCCGGAGAGAGAAGCTTGTAGCTTTCAATAATGAAAGCTGTAACGACGGCAGAAAAGAGCGCTGCCTATGAGACGTTCAGCTCAACATCTGCACAGATTTCTGGACAGAGCCTGCACTCACAAAGAGCAGAATTCCATCCATTGCGACCTTCCAGCGAGCCACCATAGCTTCGTCGTACACCTTTGCCTCGCGCATGTAGCTGGTGAAGACGCTCGGATTTGATTCCTTTGGAGGAATCCCAACTGTGGTTTCACTAGGTAAGTGAAAATTCACGAGAGAATTGAGAGGTTCACTCACCAACTTGCGCCTGAGCAGTCGCGTCCATGGTTGGAGAAAACAAGCTGCCAGACAGCTTGAATTTCAAGTGTCATGATCTCATCACCGCCCGTCAGCGGCAAATTTGGCGCCCACTGACTGCGTTCAGAAAAACTGAAAAATGGCGCGAAATTCAAAGACTTGTGATTGCTGTTCGCCCAGGATCATGAATGCAGAGTTGAAGCGCGAAACAACTGAAATGTGCACGTGTTCTTCAGCTGCAGAAGCTACATTTCTAATTTTATTCAACAAGTTATGGAACAAGCGCTCGAGGTTTAAAAATATGAATACCTTCCTGTGTGAAGATGCAAAGTCCGAGCACTGAGAAAGTCAGAGGAGCGACGACATGTTGTCCGTCGTCACTGCTCCGTCATACTGACAGTCTTAGATCTACTCTTGTTCTTCTTCGCCAGAAAGCGGGTAGACTTCCAAACGAAATCGGCGGCACAATCGGGATGGCTTCGGTCCTGCGTTTCAAGCCCAAGAGCAATGTTAGACGAAGATATGACAAGGACGCACTATTGAGAATGCAACGCCATGTGTGCGTGACGTCTGCGCAAGCCTCCGAATAAGTAATTATCTGAGCCTGAAACCATGAACAAGCTAACTTGACCTTTCTTCAGCTTTCAGCTCCAAGTTCCATCCATCGGGGGTCTGACAGGGTCTGTCCCTCTTTGAGACGCTTGTGGTAATCGGCTTCAATCTGGGCGAAAGTTTGCGCGTCATGGAGATTTAGCTGGGGTTCGTCGTCGACAAGCGGGAAAATTCTTGATTATCTTAGCGCGAAAGCGACGAGGAAAGATATTCGTTGTCTGAAATGTAACATAAACAATCAGGATGTCTTTTGAAATTTGGATGAGCCACTGACCGCTTTTCGCAGCAACCAATCTCAAAAACAAATTTTGCGGCTTGGTCAGTAAAGACGTAGTTCTGGTAAGCACTATTTGTTTGGAGTCAACAAGAGAACAGTAAATTGCAGATATCGATAGCTGAAATTAAAAATAATCAGAGAAAATTTGAGGTATATATGGATGAAGGGGGCACACACTGAGCAGCTGTAGTGCAAGCTTCACTTTGACGTCCTCCTTGAGAACGCTAATTCACCTTTATTTCTCCAATTTGAATGCTTGGACAAAAGCGCAGAGGAGATGTGGAAGAGCGTGTGAATTGATCGATCGGTCCTTTTGAATTTGAATTTGAACTGAGACATGGCTCAAAGGTTTTCTTTCTTGTCGTCGACATCCAACCTCCTTGAAGAGCACATAAAATGCCAGCCCAAAGTGAGCTTTTTTCCCTTTTCCTTTCAAAGCTTGCTCACAAAGGGCACAGGAAACAGCAACAATGGACGTGGTCGTGGAAACGCGAACCGTGGCTCTGGCAGTGGCTCAAGTCGCGCTCGTGGATCCAACAGAGGTCGTGGAGGCAATAGAGGTGGTCGTGGAGGTCGAGGCGGCGGCTCGTCCTATGTTCCTTATTCTGCACCGACTTTCCCCGCCAGTCGAACTCTGAGCTTCTACAACAAATCCAGTTGGGACGAATCCAAGCTCGATGCGGCTGGCGTCGAAAAAATCTATTTCGGTGCAGATTTCGATGTCACAGACGCGCATCTTGCTGCCATATCTTCACGACCTGCTTTGGCGGCCTCTTTAAAGTCGCTTTCTCTCGGCGACTCTGACACTGGGAATGGATTCCATCTTACGGATGCCGCAGTCATTGCACTGGCCAATGCTTGCTCAAATATACGTGTCTTGTCTCTGGACGCGACTACAAAGATCACCGACGCAGCTCTTTTTGCTTGCTGCCAGGCTTGCCCTGTCCTGGAATCTCTGCGTATCACCGGAAATGACAAAGTCAAGGGTCAAATCCATGGTGCATCTTTGGAACAGCTCAAAGATTCACCAACTGTAGCGCCAAACCTGCAGCAACTGTCTTTGTACGACCAGCCTGGCGGAGCCAAATTCACCAAGGCCCTCAAGGCTTTGTCGAAAAAGAGGAAGCAGCTGATTATACAAGAAGGCGAAACATTAGGAGATGGGATTGGGGATCAGATGATTGCTGCAATGAGCGGTGGTAACATGCTGGGTACCTGGCAAGGAGGAAAACTAGTCGGAATAGACAACGATATGGGTGTCTTTGGTCCAGGCGGATATTCTCTGTATGATACCGGTATGTGGACAGGTCTAGATGCATCGACAATGGCTCATATTTTCCCAGGTTTCTTCTAGTTGAGTCTGCTGAAAGACCGCTGTATAATCTCGTAGCCCCGTTTCGATTCAAATTCATGTCTCCACCGCCCATATATCTCAGGCACGCCATTTATTGAATGCCGCGGAAACAAATCAGAGGTCGGCCTACTTTCTGCGGTAATTGATTGTGTCCCGATTCTTCGGACTTCTTCTGTCTCCTACTTATTTGATGTCATTTTCCATTGCAGTGTATACAGCCTTGAAAACAGCGCAGTCCCTCATTAACCATATTGCTGCCTCAGAGGCCCGCAGTTCATGAGTGACTAGATCTCGTAAGTGGATTCGGCTTTGCTGGTGTCTTTGTTCGTGTTTCTATGCTTTGTTGGCTCTTCATCTTTGTAGTTCGGTACTTACAATAGGATTTCCGCAGGTCTTCTATCTGTTGGTCAGGCAGAGAAAGCAAAAACTCTCGGCAACCCCCGGTGAGGCAATTATTATACGCAGCGCGTGATTTTCTGAGGTGAGAACCCCCACTCCCACTGCGGCCAATATCGCGAAGTGTAAAGCTTTCAGTATAAATTACGCTGAGTGTTCCGAAAAACTGCATCTTCTTCTCCAACTCCCAAACTCTCAGTCACCACTTCAACGTTCACTCACCACTTCACTGAGCCACCATGATGCACTCTGGCTGCACAAGGCGGTTTATTTCTCTCTTGACGCTACTTATTTCTCTGGCTGGGTCAGGTCTTGCTGCGACGGTCACCACCGACTTGACAATTGCAAACGTGGAAGTTTCTCCCGATGGTGTAAACCGCTCTGCAACTGTGGCTGGCGGGGGTGTAGTTGGAACCCTCATCACCGGAAACAAAGGCGACAATTTCCAGATTAATGTAATCAACAATTTGAACGACGATACGATGCTTTTGACCACCTCAATTCGTGAGTCTTTTCGATTCTTCTTGGATTATTACTTATCGAGTGACGCCACAGACTGGCATGGCTTCTTCCAGGCTGGAACCAACTGGGCTGATGGTCCAGGTTGTCGCTGACTCGATCCAAATCTTCGCGGGCCAGCGTTATTCTTTTATTGTACGTCTCGAGCCGTTTATTCACGGAATTCATATCAACTTTTGACGCAGCTCGAAGCTAACCAGACGATCGGTAATAACACCGCATGTCTTGTTATGCATATTTGCTGATCTTAAGATTTTCATCAGGAAACTATTGTGAGTCTTCACGTATCCAATATCTAGTATCTCACTCAGATCGCTTCAGGGGTTCGCGCAAATCCGAACAGAGGCACTGTTGACTTTGCTGGTGGTATCAACTCTGCTATTCTGCGATATGTTGGCGCCGCCGAGGAGGAGCCGACGACTCCGGAAGTCACTCTCACCAATCAGTTGGCTGAAACCTCGTTGATTGTAAGTATCAAGTATTCATCCAGTGGTATTCGTCTTATGACTCTTTACTAGCCCCTCGAGAATGTCGGAACCGTTGGCACTGCAGAGGTCGGCGGTGTCGATTTTGCGCTCAACTTGGACATGTCCTTTGTAAGTTCTTGATTCTTTTCCCGTTGTATCTGCCCTAACATCTATAATAGAACGGCACATTCTACATAAACGACGAGACTTTCACTGCTCCAAGTGTGCCGGTCCTGCTCCAGATCCTGAGTGGCGCACAGTCAGCTTCCTCTTTGCTTCCTACTGGCAGCGTCTATGCTTTGCCTGCCAACTCGACGATTGAGATATCCTTGCCGACTGGAAACCTGCCAGGAGGACCGGTACGGTTCATGATCCATTCTCTCAAACTTCTTCACTCATATATCCTTCTAGCATCCTTTCCATCTCCACGGTGTAATATTCTTACCCCTCTGTCCGAATATCGACTGACCATTCTCCAGCACACGTTCGATGTTGTTCGAGGAGCAGGTAAGCCGTTTTTCTGCATTTTCATTCATATTCACAGAAGAACTTTACCAGGCAGCACTGATTATAACTTTGTGAATCCGGTATGTTCACGCCACAGTTCGCCTGGCACACGACTGAACTTTCATAGCCTCGACGAGATGTGGTCAGCATTGGTAACGATGGTGACAACGTCACGGTGAGCCTTGCCTGTCATTGAACGTCTCTGGACCCAGCTTAAAAGTTCTGTTCTTTTCCTCAGATCAGATTTACGACCGATAATCCAGGACGTAAGTTCTCAGTTCCCTGAGGATAAATATGTTCTAATCTTTGTTCCAGCCTGGGTAAATCACTCTCGCCTTTTCTTTTTACCACATATTGACGCGATCGGCTCTCAAGTTCCTCCATTGTCACGTGAGCGCAAATCTCTCTTTCTTCTTTCTTAGCTGTCGTCCTGACCTCACTCCCGCTTCGTAGATAGATTGGCACCTTGATACTGGCAGGATTTCTATAGTATTGCCGAAGACACCCCGACTGACTTGAAACTAGGCTTAGCGATAGTCTTCGCCGAAGATACCGACGACTGGTCTACTACGATCACTCCCTCAGATGCTTGGGAGGACCTTTGCCCAACATTCGACGCTCTCACCGACGATCAGCTTCGAAAACGTCACACTAGTGGCCTTGGAAAACGACGAACACGTAGCTTTTAATATCTTAGCGACTGAAGCTCTCCCGACAAGGGATTCCCGAGCTCTGATCGAAAATCTCCGTAATCTTCATCTGGACTCTATTAGTAGTGGCAACTACTTACTTTCAATCACTATCCCTCGATCTTTGTATACAACTGAATAATCATTCGTTCATTCGTTCAATATCACTGCGAGTCTTGACACTTTCACCCTCTCTTCAACTATCAGAGTCCGATACTTGCATATCTGTCGGCGTCGATGCTGAGCATTCCAGACCCAAACCCATATAGTTTTGCACCCATCTCGTACTTCTCATTAGGATTCCGGTCAGCAGTGGGTGGCCAATATTGTCGTCTGGATTATATTTGTTAAACGCTTTGACTGGGAATAAGTGCACCAACCTATGAGCATAGTACGCATCGTGCATATCGCCACCTTCAGATAAAGCATTATAGGTTGCATACTGTAAATTATTAAGCAGCATTCCTACCGGTTTGAAGATACACTGACCACTGCAGCACGCCCATGAAGCGAATTGTTAGGACCTGAACGATGGGCAAGGTAAGATCCAAAAATCAGGAACTCTCCCGGCCGAAGAGGGATAGGAGTCTGGAAGAATCAGAATTCTCGTTTCAACTTCAATCAAGGGCCTCGCTAGACGTACCCAAGTCTGACTTTTACACCACGATTCTGGAATACAAACGTCCTCACCGACGGGAATAGGAGTTTTATGGGATCCGGCGACAATCTGACCAGTTATTTACGGCTTATCTGAGTCCAAGGGTTCTATTTACCTCAAGACATCCATTTTCCAAAGTTGCGGCATCGACGGCCATTGCAACTGGGTGAAGATTAGAGTAAGCAGGACTCGCGGGACGAGGAGACTGAGCACCTGAAAGATGCTTGACTTGCGCAACATGGTTGACTGGAGGAGCGTCAGACTTGAGGCAAGATACGAAATGAAGCCTTACACGCAGGGGCATCAGTCTTGCCACAAGATTCAAGATTTAGTGTGATTCAACAAGTTCGCACTCACATGCGGTTGAAAACCAGCACCAGACGGTGCCTGTCAACGAATCAACGCAAGACAATATTGATATATCTCAGACGAACCTTGTAGTTGATCTTCTCCTTCAACAGTACCATCTCTTCCCCGGTTAGTTGACTGAGTAACCCAAGGATAGCTTTTCCGCGAAACAGACGGTTGAATCCATCGTGGTGGTTGACAAAGTTCTCTGTTCCATACAGAATGCGCTGTCCGGTAGAGCTGACTTCTTCATAATGCATCCATGCATCGGACCGGTGAGGCAAGTTCTAAATGTAATGTGGCACTGGCAGGTCATGGGAAGAGGCGGACTTGCCTTGACTTCGTTTGCCCAGGAGACTATATTGTCTGTCATTTCCTTCGACAGCGAAGGGAGGACAAGGTACTGTGAACATCAGCAAGGTACAGACAAAGGTCGAGGTCCCCTTACGCCGTCGCGGTCGAAAGAAGCCAGTTGCTCTTGCGAGAGATTATAGCTCAGGTCATGATCCATCGGAAGAAGAGAGAATGGGAGATTGGCATGACAGCCCATGGGTTTAAATGTCAACGCGAGACTGTCTTCCTGACAGTGTCAAGTGACTGTACCCGTCCTGAAGAGGAATCACCTGGACAACCAACACGATAGGTGCGGGAAATATTCAAAGTTGATACGTACGTACTACATTATGATATTATTGATACATCTATGCATACTGGAGAATACGAATCAGCAAAGCAACCAAAGGACAAAAACAGAGCGCTCACCCTAGTGAATGTGTTCATCGTCATAAAAGTCTCCTTGCGAACCTCTCCATTCCCATAGAGCGATTTCACAGCATCCGACATGTTGGCCTTGCGCTTAGCCTCCTCCATGGCTAAGCTGCTGATGACAGCCCGGCTTGCAGCTGTAATGTTGGAAGTGGCAGTCGGAGCAGCTCGCTTCTTCGAAGGCTCTTCATCTTCAGCTTCCTTCTTGTCACGCTTGCGCTTAGATTTTTTCGTCGGCTCTGCGAGACGTTTCTGCAGTAAAGCCATACGAATATTGTCTTCCTCTTCAGATGAGGGATTTAGCGCGACTACGTCGGATTTGAGGGAGAACTTTTTGGCGCAATGAGGACAGAGGTCCAGCGGCTCTTCGCTGTCTTCGGTTTTCGAGCCTTCAGCTGCCCGGGTGACGGTCCTGAGACCAGCATGAGAGAACACACATCCACAGGTCGATAGGTAGACAAAGGGCTGACCACCGTTCATTTCCTTCAGGGATAGGGGACAAATGAACATGGCCCGGTCTGTGCTGTCGTCCGATGTCTGAGGAGCGGGGTTTGGGGTCAATTTAAGGGTCTTGACGTCCTAAGCAATACTCGTAAGACAATTCAGACGAGATACAGGTATTCTGCTCACCTTTAATGACCTGATGTGACCACAAATCTCCTCGCCGTCTCCGTACGACGATTTATCCAGCAAATATTCCAATATCGAATCCTTGTTGTACAGTTTGCCTAGAGCGCACGAGACTATAGGTTCCTGAAGTTTTCTCTGGGAACGATGAGCATGGTTCTGGGTCCACAGTGGCTTGACGAACCTTGGACAAGGCGCAAAAGAACCATTTTGCTCGGGTTTGGTTGGCCTTGTCGGCTTGTTCAGCCTATATGAGGAGATTAGCATTGCATAATGAATGGTATTCGGTTGAATGATACCTTTGGTTTGTTGCGCACCAGATCCCGCCGGTCGGGAATGCTGCCTCCATCATTACCCATGGTAGAGAGCTCAAGGAAGCGGTGCGGCACGTGAGGCACTTCAGAACTTTCTGGTCGTCTCCGAATGTATCTCGTAGTTTCGCGAAACTGCCTAATATTCAGATCGTCACGATTGTAGAGCTACCTGTTGATTATCGGACCCTTTGTGTCAAAGAATATAAAGATAACGCAAACCCATTTCGTCTGAGTTCGAATCCCGTCACCTTCTTGTTCAACGACCACCATGGTCTACAAGCTCTCTGCGATTTTGTCGGCTCATTCTTCAGATGTTCGTATTTATTTGCGTGCATATCTCAGAGCTTCACCTTCATTCAGGTCCGTTCAGTGGCTTCACCGACAAATGAGCTCGTTCTCTCTGCATCGCGCGATACAACCGCGATTGGGTGGCTTCGGACACCAGAGAACCCATCTTTCACCAAGGAATATGTCTTCCAGCCCGGATCTCGCTATGTCAATGCGGTGGCTTTCCTTCCGCCTTCTCCCGATGCTCCCAAAGGTACGTGGTCTCCAATTATGGTGCAAATCGACCGCCCTAAAGTGCTTTCATAGGATGTGTTGTTACTGGCGGTCAGGATACTATCGTAAACGTCTTCTCTCTCTCGGACCAGAAGAATTTTGAACTGCTCGGCCATACGGAAAATGTCTGTGTACTGGATACGACCCCGAGCGGCACCATCGTCTCGGGCTCTTGGGACAAGTTGGTCGCGTTATGTTCTTTCATTCCATACCCTTCTAATCGTCTTCGATCCAGAACAGCCAGAGTCTGGAAGAACTTCCAGCTTGCATACGAACTTAAGGGTCATCAGCAGGCGGTCTGGGCAGTACTGGCTCTGGATGAGGAGCAATGTTTAACTGGTGCGTATTCTAGCCCTTCTTCGGCAGCCTATGATAATCTCGCCAGGTTCTGCGGACAATACCATTAAGCTTTGGCAACAGCACAAGCTGATTAATACATTCAATGGTCACAAGCAGGCCGTTCGTGGCCTGGCTCGAGTCCCTGATATCGGTTTCGCGTCCTGTTCAAACGATAGGCAAGTGGAGCTTTGCATTTACATTCGATTATTCACCTGAATCGGTGGCAGCGAAATTCACGTCTGGACGCTCGGAGGCGACCTTGTTTATACTTTATCGGGCCACACCTCGTTTGTCTACAGTTTATCCGTCCTGCCAAACGGCGACATTGTTTCGGGTGGCGAAGATCGCTCTGTCCGGGTCTGGAAAGGTTGGTGGTATCTCAGAATAGGCGAATAGAATCCTACTTATATCTCCTTCAGATGGCGAATGCTCACAGGCAATTATTCACCCTGCTATTTCAGTCTGGGCAGTCTCGACAATGCCGAACGGCGACATCGTCAGCGGTTGTAGCGATGGAATTGTACGCGTCTTCAGTGCCGATGAGGCCCGGTGGGCTTCTGCAGAAGACATCAAAGAGTACGACGAACAAGTCGCCAGCCAGACTCTACCCAAAGAGCAGGTCGGCGATCTGAAAAAGAACAATCTTCCGGGTCCTGATGCTCTGAACAATCCAGGTCAGTTTTTCTTTTCTCCTGCTACTTGTTCTGACAGTTTTTCAGGGAGTAAAAATGGCGAGCAAAAGATGATCCTTGATTCCGATGGTCAAGTCTGGCTCTACACAGTATGTCGGCTTTCTGGTTACTATTTCCACCCTAATGAAACATCATTTAGTGGGACGGGACCAGCTGGCAGAAAGTCGGCACCGTCGTTGATGCGGTCGGGTCCTCAAGGAAACAGCTTTACGAGGGCAAGGAATATGACTATGTCTTCGATGTTGACTTTCAGGACGGCGTCCCACCTCTGAAACTGCCATTTAACGTGACAGGTGAGCTTCTGGAAGCATGGCACTCGCACCTTTTGACCCTTGTGTCTCAGAAAACCCATATGTTGCTGCCCAAAAATTCTTGGAAAAGAATGATTTGCCATTGACATATCTTGATGAGGTCGTACGATTCATTGAATCCAACACTGAAGGCGTGAACTTGGGCGCAGCGAATGAGGATTATGTTGATCCTTTCACGGGTACATTTTCTGTTCTGTTCCCGGCACCACCAGATCACTGACACCACGTCTCAGGAGCTTCCCGGTATCGAAGTTCTGGGGCCTCGGCCTCGAATACAGGGTCCTCGTCTTCTTATGTCGACCCATATACCGGAGCATCAAGATACACGGCTGCTCCTGCTCCAGCCCCGGCTCCTTCTGCTTCGAACACATACATGGATCCTTTTACCGGAGCTTCGAGGTATTCTGGGGCACCAGCAGCGCCGGCGGCAGCGCCAGCGACTACTCATGTCATTCCATCGGTGACTCATTTTCCGAGTTTTACCACTACATTCCTGATTTTGTTGTCAGGTCAAATACATTGCATTCAAACAGGTGAAAGATGTTTCCGCGGTGCAGAACAAGATGTACGAGCTTGATGGGGTCCTGAAGCAAGAAATTGTGAGTAATTTCTGGAATGGTGGAGCACAAGCTGACCCAGGTTCAGTCTACCTCGGGGCTCGCGATGTACCCCGAAGATATATCTTGTGTCGACGAGACTTTTATTGCGCTCTCTCATCTCACGGCGACACCACCTGAAACACCTCCACATACGTTGAACGCTACTCATGTCGATGCAATCAGCCAGATTCTTGATCGTTGGCCCGCGTCACAATGTTTCCCAGGTATCTTCTTCGCCGTCTCTTGTTGTTAAATCTTGACTGAAATGCTTGGTAGTGATTGACCTGGGTCGGCTGCTGACTGCATATTCTCCGTCTCTATTTGCGGACGACGATCTGAGGCAGCGATTCTTCCGGTCACTGTTCAAGGCCGCTGAGTTTCAAACTCCTTGGGAGACGCCGCTTCCAAAAGCCAGGGACACTAACATTCTGTTAGTGCTGAAGGCGTTGGCGAATGTATTCCAGGATGGTTATATCTCGAATCCCGGCTGGTTGGCTCAAGTCAGTTTTTCAGTCTATTTATCCTATTCTGATCTAATGTGCATTTTAGATCATTGCTGTCCTGGACCACATACCCTACTTGGCCATCGGTAAAACCCAGCGTGGCGCGTTTGCTACAGTATTATTCAAGTAAGTTGCGACTTGGTCTAATCAGTGTTCCACTGACCTCGCCGTTAGCATATCCTGTTTGTCACTTCGGACGCCCTTGGAGCAGCCGTTGCGGGACCAGCACTTGGGGCTTCTCCTGAAGGTAATTTTTTCTATTGACTTGAAACGAGATTGACTCTCTCTAGGTCATTCAAACAGAACCCACTGAAGCTGAACCCACTTATCGATCACTCGTTGGTCTGGGTAACGCCGTAAGCAGTTTTTTCTCTACTCTTCGACTTGAATTTTGATTCGATTTTGTGATAGATACATGCTATGAAGAGCAAGGGGACCGCATTGACCCCAGAACAAGCCAGCGAGATCGCCCGCATCGTGGCGCCTGCTTCGACCAAGTTCCCGCAGGACGTCCGGATCCAGAACGTCAGCAAAGAGCTCAGCGCTCTTTTGTAGTGCATGCAATCCGATAGACTTATACATATTCGCACTTTTTTCATACAAAACCAAGGCTCGTTTCAAGTTACGGACATTAATGAGCTCATATGCATGTATCAGACAGTATATTTTCCCATTTTCTGGTCCTTCTGTATCCAATTCACTAGATATTTGTATGTTTTGGGCTTGGGCATCTGGGTTTTATTGGGTTTCGGGCTTTTGTAGGGTTTTGGGTCGTCGGACTGTTGTCGCTGTGCAATATACGGTTAGCTTTGGAGTTACGTAATACAGCGCGCTTCTACTTGATTCGGTCGACGATGTCGGCCATTAGAAGAGTCTACTTTGTCCGACATGGAGAAACTGCCGCCAATCGCGCCGGAATCATACAAGGCCACTTGGATACAGAGCTCAATGACGAGGGCCGAGAACAGGCGCAACTTGTGGCGGCTGCACTGAAGGATGTCCAGTTTGACATTGCGTACACCAGCGATCTGCAGCGGGCTGTAGACGTGAGTAATGACTTTCTCAGGTTGTTATTGACTGGACTTTTACCATTTCAGACCGCCAAAGCCATCATGGAATATCATCCCGGCGTCCAGCTGATCCTACAAGAGGAGTTGAGAGAGCGGGTAAGTAACGTTTCTGCCGCAGAGCGCCACAGATTGTACTAAGTCGGATCCATAGCACATGGGCAGTATGCAAGGCCAGGAATACTTCAATTCGCAGTCGCACCGTGAAACCTGGCTGAAATCGGATACTACCGGAGAGTCTAGCGGTGCCTTTGTCGCTCGGGGCCTTGATTGGTGGGACAAACACATCCTAGATGCTAACATGGATCTCTCTTCTTCTACTGTGCTGGTCACGTCGCATGGAGGCTACATCAGTGTTTTGATGAAGAATCTCATACAGAACA
The DNA here is from genome assembly GCA_029320655.1 of Mycena floridula. Classification (NCBI taxonomy): domain Eukaryota; kingdom Fungi; phylum Basidiomycota; class Agaricomycetes; order Agaricales; family Mycenaceae; genus Mycena; species Mycena floridula. Next base: position 16,974 of record JARIHS010000089.1, on the reverse strand, counting down.
AGAAGATTCAGTGTGCACAGGAGATCCTGAACTGGAAATGCGATAATTGCTCAATTACGATTTTAGAAGTAGATGGCGGCAGCGGGATGGGGACACTGATCCAGTATTCGGACAATGAGCATTTGAAGAGGGAGAACATCGTGGATAATGTTGATCAAGCTCTAGAGAGAGACGCTGAAATGTGGAAGAAGTGGTAGATGTTTGTTAAATTGAATCAATATTATAGATGCAGCACAAAGTTATCCAACAGCAGGCTTATCGCGCATGGTCGCTGCATTATCCTGGGACCTGGTATTCGATATACTTAGTGGAGAGATCGAGTCATTCAAAAGGTCGACGACTTGAGAGGATTTGATTTATGTAAGCTCGCGCCCGCTTGTCTCTGACTCTTATGGCCAGAATCTATATTGTGCGACACGGAGAGACAAACGAGAATAATCAGCGGATCATCCAAGGCCAGCTCAACACTCACCTGAATGACGAAGGAAGAGAGCAAGCGAGGCTGGTGGCAGATGCGCTGAAGGATGTAGAATTCCATGCCGCATACAGCAGCGATCTGGAGAGGGCTTCGGACGTGAGTCGTATTTGAATGAAATAATCGATTAACCTCGAGTATTTTAGACTGCCAAAGCTATCTTGTTGCATCATCCCGGCGTTGAACTTGTGGAACAGCAGGAGCTGAGAGAAAGGGCGCGTTTTCTGCCCTGAATCCAGGCTCTCTGACTGATTTTGCGAGTAGAATATGGGCGATATCCAAGGACGGGTCTATAACCATGAGCTGTTTGGAACTTGGCTGAAAACGGAGGCGAATATCGAGTCAACAGCTGCTTTTGCTGCTCGAGGCCTGGATTGGTGGGTCAAACATGTCGTCCAGAAGGTACCTCATGGCCCATATAATGTGCTGGTCACGTCGCATGGTGCTTTCATCGGTGGCTTGGTAAAGAACCTCATCAATAGCAAGAAGATTCTCTGTGGAGATTCTGTGGTTATCAAGACTCTGTGCGATAATTGCTCCATCAGCATTATAGAGATAGAGGAAAATGGGGTAGCTACCTTGATCCAATATTCGGGCAGTGACCACCTGAGGAAGGAGAAGATTGTCGACAATGTCGATGAGTTGGTGGACGGTGCAAAGCCGGTTTGACGGCCGGATGTCGGGATCACTACTGTCAGTAGAGAATGCGAGCTCAATAAATTTGAACTGCTAGTCGTTATACCTGGGACGTTATATTGGTGAACTCAGAACTGGATTCTGCAGGCTGCAGGTGAACGCCACGCGACAATGCTGACGAGTCAAGAGAATCCGGCCGACGTAGTAACCTGTGCGATCTACCTTCCCCTTCGTGGGTCGAGTCGTCGCTGGGCGAAGCATCTGGCACCGGTTGTTCTTTTTAGGACCCTTCGTGACAGTCACGGAGAGCCGCGTAATTCATTCGAAGCCCGAACCTTTTTCTCAGGGTCGACGTCCGAGTCATCTCTTGCTTTTGATGCTCGACCTCGACGCCTGCATCGAGCAGCTGCTCAAGAAACAAATCCTTCATGAATGTATGTCTGGCTGTAAATGTCAGCCAATCGCTATCTAACGGTAAAAGCTCTTTTACACGAGATATGCCAGAGAACGAAAGAAGGTGCGCTATCTGCAAAATGAATCCATTCCAGCGCTCACCGTCAGCATGCAGTTCTTATGAAAGAATCCAACGTTGTACACGTCTCAGCGCCAGTTACTGTTGTCGGTGACATACATGGGTTCGACTGTTCTTTCGCGTCTGTGAAGCCTAGACTGACCTGGGCTTATCAGACAATTCTACGACTTGATAGAGATATTTCGTGCGTGGTCTCAATCTGAACTGCTTCAAACGATGCTGAAGAGAACCTGTAGGCATCGGAGGTTTCCCACCAAACACCAATTATCTTTTCCTTGGTACGTGTCGGCTCGCTCTGGCCATCTCGTTGATTGACTGGTTTGAAGGTGATTATGTCGACCGAGGGTTATTCAGTGTGGAGACAATTTCTCTGTTGACCTGTCTCAAGCTGCGCTATCCTCATCGCGTCCAACTCATTAGAGGGAATCACGAATCTAGAGCTGTCACACAGGTGCGTCTGCTCTGTCTTGGGCTGGACCTCTTGGCTAGAAGTTGCTCAGAACTATGGTTTCTACACGGAATGTGTCCGAAAATACGGCTCTTCTCGTGCATGGACAGATTTTACCGACATGTTCGATTTCTTGACACTGTCAGTCGTTATAGATGACTCCATATTTTGTGTCCATGGAGGTATTTCACCATCTCTTGTCGCGATACGGTCCTCATCCACGGTTTCTGCAGGTCTTTCTCCGTCCATTCATTCGATAGATCAAATCAAAGTGGTCGACAGATTCCGAGGTATGCATACCTTTTGTTCCTTGATACCATTTCCTGATGTTCTCTCAGAGATACCGCACGACGGTCCAATGTGTGATCTCGTATGGTCAGACCCAGATGCGGAGAAGGAGGATTTTGCCATTTCACCACGGTCAGTGGTTCTGCATCTGGACTGTCGATAGACGCTCATCAGATTTTCAGTGGAGCCGGCTACACATTTGGTTCAGGCATCGTGCATAAATTCTTGGCGATCAACAAAATGTCGCACATTCTGAGAGCTCATCAGCTCTGTATGGAAGGATATTCAACCTTGTTTGACAAACATCTTTCGACGGTGTGGTCTGCGCCAAACTACTGCTATCGATGCGGCAATTCGGCCAGCATATTGGAAGTTGGACCAGGGGGCTCGATGTATTTTAATGTTTTCGATGCCGCACCAGAGAATGAGAGAGATGGACCGCTACAACAAGCCGCTGTTAATGCCGGTGGAAAGGTGATTCTAACCATGTCTCTTGTTACTCCATTTTGACTTGTCCTGTCAGCTTCCGGAATACTTTCTGTAGCAGTCTTACGGTTACCTGACGCAGAGGGACCTCCAGACAGGACTTCTCGATCGACATCGATGCTCGGTCGCCCGTCCCAGGAGGTTAACTGGAGGACCCATAGACTTTGCGATGACAAGAGCAAAGTAGTTGGGGAGGCTTCGAAGCAGTACTGGTGGGAAGACAGGCATCTTGTCGATGGCAAATACAGCAAAATGCGAGCAAATACAGCAGTATGCGAGCTTGTACGGTTCACGACTGGAGAAGGAATTCATTCAGCCGTTAGACTGTGGCTTCTAGTTGATCTATCGATCAGCCAAATTCTATCGGCTTGGGAATTCTACCTTTAGGTGTCACACTTTGAGGCGCCCGTGTAGGGTAGGCGGGACGACCGCGGTTCAAATCACATCATTTTCGGTTAACTGACATTAGTCACCGGTTTCTATAGTCTGTTTTTGCAGGTTATATCAATTCTGACGGCCTCATTGACGCACCTTGAGGACAATATTGTGAGTAAAAGGGTGTAGAATTGTCAAATAAGCATCGTTTGGAGGACTTCGGAAAATGCCGGTTTTTGCCGCCAATCTCGGCAAGCCAATCTAATCTAATCTGGCGGCCTTGAAATCTCAAAGATCAATAATAAGAGAAGTATGAGTTCTGGCAAGTCTTTTTGATATGTTTTCAGCAAGATATTCAACAGAATCTATCTGTCTGAGGTTAAAAATGCAACTCTCATGTCTTATGCTGCGAGGGTCAGGCCAATCCAGCACGATCACAGCAGCATACCCTCAAATTGAAATTTCAGGGGGAAATATGGACCATCGAAGCTGTGAGAGGATTACATTAAGCATAAACACATGAATTTGAAGTCCCACAGAGGATGCTTCACCTCTCAGGCGGGTGATGTCTTGTGTGGCGCATAGTGTCACCTGATGTCGAGCAAGTGCCGGGTTGCCGAAGGCCACCGGCAATTGCCGGATTTTTGCCAAGCCGTCATTTGTGTGTTCCAGGGTCTTTTCTGAGCTTTGACATGGCGCTAGATGCTGTGTAAAATGCCTCTGGGATGAAAACATTGCTAAAACCGTGAATGAACATTGGTGACTAAGCCATGTTAACCGAAAATGATGTGATTTGAACCGCGGTCGTCCCGCCTACCCTAGCCCGTGGACCACCAATTGGCTCGACGACAATATTCGCATTGCTCAGATAAGCGGTAGATATTTTAGAAATGACACCTGACCGTACCAAGCATTCCAAGCTTTGCTGCGGAAAAAAAGCTGTATCTGAAGCTTGGAGAATCTTGGCAGAAAAAAATGAGTTCAAGACTGTAAGTGAGAACGACTGTGAATCTAGTACAAATGTATCACATCAAGAAAGGTACCAGCAGCAACACTTGACGCGCCAGGCTCCCGCGGGTACTTATCTTCTGGAGGTCGGCAAAACCCAAATGTGGATATTGCGTAATGCAGATTATCAGAAAAAAGGCTGTACAACTTCCGACAGCCTTTCCAACGGAAAATCTACCGTCACTCTTCCACCCACCACCATGGACCCCAATGAACACACTGCTCTACTGAATGGAAGAAATTCCAGACCTAATTCTTCAATAATATCCAGAGCTTCAGCCTTATTCAAGGCTGAAGGTGAACCCTCGTGGATCAATTCCTACAAATTCTTTCTTTTCGGGAGCTACCTCAACGTGCTGCTCCTGTTTATCCCACTTAGCGTCTTATCTCATTATCTTAACTGGGATGCCGCTCTGCGGTTCAGCTTTTCCTTCATTGCTATCATCCCTTTGGCGAAGGTAGGTATAGTCTAATTACCGCGATGACGGCCTTTGCTAAATCTCCACAGTTGCTCGGTGAAGCCACAGAACAAATGTCAACTAAACTAGGGCAAACTCTGGCTGGTCTGCTTAATGCCTCGTTTGGAAATGCGGTCGAAATCATTGTTGGAATCGCTGCCTTGCTCCAAGGTGCGTCAGCCTCGTTTCACGATATGTAAAGCTGAAATCTTGGGTCAAGGTGAACTTGTCATTGTCCAGAACTCGGTATGTCGTCTTCGACGCGCTTTTGAGTTTGCCCTTACAGTTAAAAGATGCTGGGGTCCATACTGTCGAACATTCTGTTGGTTTTGGGGTGCTCTTTCTTGGCGGGTACGTTGTCACCAAATCTCTTTGATGCTGCATTCAATATTTGTCCGTAGGTGGTATGAAGTTCAAGGAGAGCAACTTCCAGGTCACTGCAGCTCAGGCGTAAGCTATGGTCGCATTCAAACCATTTCACCCACTCATACTCCCTTGGTTTCCAGTTCTAGCTCGGTTCGCGTCCCTAAATCATTTGCACTTTAACGCTGACACTGGTTACAGTTGATGACCTTGGCCTGCATCAGTATGTCTTCAATATTCACCTCGGCTTGGCGGTTGATTGCTCCCCATAGCCCTTGTCATTCCTGCTGCTTATAACAATGTCAAGGCGGACATCTTGAGCAGTGCGCCATTTCTCAAGACCTTTTTCGCTGCATATCTAAGCTAGTTATAGATTCGACACATCCTTCAAGTCAAGAAGGTCTTCTCATCATATCTCGTGGTACTGCCCTTATCCTGCTCGGTGTCTATGTCGCGTATCTGTACTTCCAGGTGATTATTATTATTATGCTGACAAATGCCGGAGCTGATAGTTTTCCAGCTCAAATCACACGCATATCTTTTCCAGGCAGATGATGAGGAAGAGCCTGAAGCTCCCAAGATGAGCATCGTCGCTGCATCTTCTGCGTAGGTCATTTACTTCCGTTACACTCCCGTTCACTGACCGGTCGGTTCAGGCTCCTCATTGTCACGGTTATAACATCTTTCGTTGCCGACTATCGTAAGCCCTTCGGTCTTGAGCCATATCGATTCTCACCAGGCCAATAGTGGTTGCTTCTATTGAAGAGTTTGCCGAGCGCTACTCTATTCCCAAGCCTTTCATCGGTCTGATTCTCCTGCCTATAGTGGTAAGTTGATTTGCCCATTCGCTGGTGAACCAGATGTTGACCTGACTCTAGGCAAACGCTGCTGAACATGTCACTTCGGTCTGGATGGCAATGAAAGGTCAGATGGAACTCACTATTGGGATATGTGTTGGCAGTTCTATCGTGAGTTTCCTTTGACTGGTGTTCGCTTAAGCCCTGACCCATTACCCAGCAAATCGCCACCTTTGTTGTTCCACTTTTGGTCATCATTGGATGGATGTAAGTTTCCCTGCGTCTGGCTGACGCCCGATTACTTACCATCATGTCAGCTCCAAACATGAACTTACTCTCTTCTTTGCCAACTTCGAGGTATTTTTTTTTTAGCCAATTCAGGTGCTGGTGCTGACAATCACAGACCATAGTTCTCTTTGTGTCCGTTTTCCTTGTGAACACACTCATTCAGTACGATCTCTCTTTTCATGTCTCGACTCACCTAACTTGTTTGTTAGAGATGGAAAATCAAACTATATGGAAGGACTGATGTTGGTCTCATTATACTTCGTCATTGCCCTTGCTTGTAAGCGTGTGTTCAACAGCTTCATCTGCCTTCTAACGCTTTGTCTCAGTCTGGGTTACTTAGATTACTTGCATCATTTGAACGGCGTCGAGCCGTTCGTCCATGGCAATAATATCCGACTTGGCAGCGATGTACTATAGTTCTGTGTCTGGCTAAAGTCTCGAGTTCTCAAGTGTAAGTATAGACTACAGCGGTTCGTTTGCGAGCCATCTCTGTAGCATCTCGAGCGATTCCTTTGGTTTATCAAAGGGCACCTTGGGATTCATGAGTATCTTCTCAGAAGGTAACACTCTGGACTTGCCATATGTCCAGCCTCAGCGATTGTCGCAAATGTGAAGTTTCCAGCGCTGCGAGTTTTTCCAGCATACGTCCCATTCACCTTCCATTCCGTCAGCTTCTGTTCAACAAATTCCTCTTTTCCGCTCCAGTCTAGAGCCAACGTCCAGCGCTCATTGCCGACCCAGTTGCAAATAAAGTCGTATTCGCCAACGTAGACTAGGACCCGGACTCCGCGCTCTAGGAGAGCACCGACATAGTGCGAAGTCAAGTGAAGAGAATCGAGAGCTTTGTTGAAGGCAGAGCCTACAGCAGGACTGCATGATGTAAAGTTACTTGAGATGACCGGGTCGACTCCGATGAGTTTACGCGTTTCGGGAAGGTCAAGGTAATTGCGAATATGTCTTTTAAAGACGTCAGAAACTGAGCTAAATGAATCAAGTATTGCCTCACTTTGTTGCCCGATAGCACAGGGTCGTCGCAACAGATCCATCACACTCTCGGCTGATATCGTAGGGGTTCATGGCTGCCGATTTCCCTTGAGATCAAGAAATAGCTGGCGATTCTGACTTACGTGTAGCGAAGAAAGAGCCCTCAAATGCCTCACCGCAGAAGTCCATGGCAGCGACACAATTAATGGAGTCGAATTGATCAATACAGCTGCTCTGCATCCATTTTTCACATCGGGCCGTCTACGAAAAAAACATTTGAGAAGGTTCAGAGGGAAGAACAAATTCTTTACGATGCTTTTCAAGTAAACGCATGTTGCGATATCGAGGATCGGTTCCACAGAGGCCGGGGTACAGGCCATATCGTAGTAGGACAACATCATTTTGAAAGCGTCGGTCAGTCCATTACCTTGGATCTACGATTAGCTTGTGTGTAAAACAGAACAACAGTTTTGGCGTACCAATAAGGATAGACTGCAGGTTGATGGGAGTCATATCAGCCTCGACCAGCTGCGCGTTTTGGTCATACACTGCAGCAGCGAACACCGGGAGATAGCGACCCTAAGATAGACTTGAGCACCGTTTCAAGACCTTTCAGCGATGACACTCACTCCATAAGATTCACCAGACATATGAAATGGACGACCTTTGAACTGGCTAAAGTTTTCAAAGAAGATGCTCACGAAGGCAGCGACATCCTTCGCTGCTTCTTCCGTGGTGCTGACAGTCTCTCCGTATTCAGCATATGAAAAGCCGACACCTATATCAGAAGATGAACTTGAAGGTGCAAATAGATAGTGATGTAGTTTTACCGATGGGTTGGTCTATAAAAAAGACATTGGCATTGGTGTTCCACGCTTCGGGGTGAAACTTGGGGCCTTCAGAATCGAGGACGCGACACGGACCTTGCAGAATGTCAGCAGGGGCATAGAATATATCCTGGCATGGCCCACCAAGCTCCATAAAGAGACCGAGAGATGAAGAGCATCCAGGGCCCTAGTTGAAAAACGGGTGAGATTTAAGTTCATATACCGCTGGAGAAGAATCCTTGCGCCGTTTGTCCAAGCGACAACTGGATCCTTATCGGGATCGCTTCTACTTTCAAAAAAGTAGAAGAAGAGGTGACGAGCCTCGATGTCGATGTACCCGGTATAAGCACTGGTACCACTCAGTTCATGCCCTGACCTCGCCTCAGAGAGACTCACTTGACAGTGGTGTCGCAGAACTTTGTCTTCTTGATCCTGACATTGTATCTGGGGAATACTGGGTGTCTGAGGGTCGTAAACTCGGTCTCCGACAACACATTTAGAGATTCGAGCGGTGTGAAAAGACCGTCGTCATATGAGGCCAAGCTCTGGGCGCCCTTGGATAAAGTACTGCCGTTATGGTGCTCCAATTGGAACGGAGCTTGCGTCGCTTCACTCAGACGGAAAAAGAGCAGAATGAGAGCACAGACAGCGAAGAGCCTCAGCATCATGGTGGTGGGAGACAACCCGGGATTAAGATAGGATAGATATAAGTGCCTTGAATTGATTGCCGAATTCCGTGTGAACTTCTGGTAATCTGTCAAGGGAGGTCCAGAGAAGTCCAGAGATCTGCAAAGTGTTCGGTTTTTAGCGCGCGCGTCGATCGTTTCAAAGACACTGCAGCTGGAAGATCTAATCTCCGAATGAAACTGGCTCCGGTTCCGGAGTCACGTGCGACCACTGTCTCACCGCCGTCCAATTTGGTCTATGGCTCTTTCCCTCCATCAATGAGCGCCCATATCGATTAGAGACTACCATCATGAATTTTGACCTGAAGTATTTACCACACACAATCAGCGAATGGGACGTGACACGAGAATTTGCGAAAATCCTCCACTCGCAAGAGTTCAACCCAGACACGGACAACGATGAACGAAAGCTCAATTTCGAGGTGAAGCTCAATGCGAATGAGAAGATGGGGGTCAGAAACGACGGCAGTGGTATTCTCACCTTGCCATTGACATGGGGGAACAAGTTTCTAAGGGTGGGTACTACGACATCTAATGCGATTTGCTCTGATGTTGGACTAGTACATCCAAGGCAAGTCGTTCAAGATCCAGCGCAACAAAATCAAGATATACAAGTCTCTCACGAGGCCACCCCGTCCTCTTGCTACGAAACTGGAAAAAACACAATACACCAGTCCCGATCTCGAAGCAGAACGACAGTCCAAGAATCAAAAATTGGAAGACGCATTCCGTGTCGACTGCGTGCAATTTGGGGTTCTGTATCAGGACTCGTATCCTAAAAATGGACAAAGGCCGCCGCCACGAAAATACTCGATTGAGTGGGAAAAGGACTATACGAGGTCGAGCACTGCCTGGCTTAGATTTGAATACGACCACAAGCTCATCCGAATCACGGTATGCATCCGGGTTATTCTTCATTGTATTGTTCCAATGGTCTTTTCAGCTCGGAGATCCGATGACTGAGGAGCAGGGAGTGACCATCGCGGTCAGTTTAAGCAGCATCACGCGGCTTGGAGTTGGATACGATGGAAGCCCATGTTAGTAGGACGACATTTTCCTTCTTCCAGCTGATTTCTGCTCAGATATCGTCTTCGACACCATCACTCCTCCTGTCCTGGAAGAAATAGAGTTCAACGCGCCTATAATCGGCTATTACGACGATGACCATCAGAAACTCAAGCATCGTGTCGGCTCCCTGATGTATGGTCACGAAAGAGTCTCTCCATTCGCGCAAAAGCTACGCGTCCAGCTCTACCACGATCAGAACCAAGACATGATAGCCAAATTCAAGTCATTTTGCATCACAGCAGGTCTGTCCGAGAGTGTCATCGCGGTTTTTCCCCCAGGAACGTATCTCGATGCCTCCCGTCGAAACTTCTTCTCGGAGAAAATCCTTCACAGACTTCGCAAAACTTTCGCCCAGTTTAGTTGGTCAGTGGCATGGCAATTGGAAGCGCTGTTACACAATTGCTTGTTGAATACGGAAGAGATGGATGCCCTCCTTCCAGTGGTGAAGAGGCTCTGTGAATCCGATAATGTACGTCTGTTTTCTCTAACCAATCATCAAATATTGATGCACTGCAGTATAAGGAAGACGATTGTGCCTACGTTGGACAACTTTTGCAACGTTACGGCGAAGGAATGGAGACGAAACCTGCCGCCGAGAGCCCACTGGCTTGTTTTCAAAGAATTCAATCGGATTTCGTCTTTGGAGCGCGACGAGTTCCAGCTGGCAATTTTCTATGTTGTCATGTCACAATGTGTCCTTCTCGAATGCTGTTAGAAGGGCCATATCCATCTCAGTCCAACAGAGTTATCCGGCAATATCAAGGTGCGTAACTCCTCGGTCCCTTTTCGAGTCTCATTCTTCGCCAAGGGTACGAGGAACACTTCATTCGCGTCGAATTCCGCGACGAAGATCGTCTGCAATGTGGGAGATTTGCCTCGGGTTAGAAGTTCATACTGAGCCTCTTCTAGTTCGATGGGATCGTGAAGTAGATGGTACAGCTTTCTTGCAAGACCGTGTTGGAGGTATTCTGAGGCATGGATTCACGCTCGGTAAGATGCTTTCGCTATTTATTGAAGCTTCCTTGCTAATCCCAGTAGGTGGCAGAGAATTCGAATTTCTAGCGTATTCAACTTCTGCTCTACGTGAACATTCCGTCTGGTTTTTGCATCGATTCCAGCATCCAACTGGGGTCATCACTGCCGAAAGGATTCGCAGTTCGCTCGGCAACTTTGAAGGGACTGAACTGCTGCAATGTCCATCGAAATATGCAGCACGATTGGCCCAGGCGTTTACCGCCACTGATCCTTCGGTGGCTATCTCGAAAGGGGAATGGGAAGAGGTAGATGATTTGGGAGACTTTACAGACGGGGTCGGGACTATCTCTTCTAAATTGGGAGACAGAATATGGAAGGCTCTGTGCGAGCAGCATCCACGTTCAACGGACACCATCCAGCCAAGTGTGGTATGTTCGAACCTAATATCTGTTGCTTCGCAAAGCTAACATATATACTAGTATCAGATCCGATTCTTGGGATTCAAAGGAGTCGTCGGAGTCGATAGGCAATTGGATAACCACCCAGCCGGAATTCAGATGCGGCTCAGGCATTCAATGAAGAAGTTTGAGAGCAAAGACGTTGAGGAAGCGCACATTGAGATTGCTCGAGCTTTTGAGCGTCCAAACATGTCTTATTTGAACAAGTCAGCACTTCTTTCCATCCATTATGTTTCAATCTCACACCAAGTTCAGAGCGCTAGTAATGTTGGTGAGCGACATTTTTCGATCTCTGTTACTGTCTCATAACCCCGCTTCAGTTGGAAACCAGGGGTGTACAAAAGGACTATCTCATGGAGCTCCAGCACGATGCAGTGGCAGAAGCTCGTACCATTCACGACACCCTGGAGAAATTCCACACCACACTGAGAGCCCATTCCCTTGGTTCTGGCTACAGGCTATCCTCACTGCTACAGCGACTCGACAAACTTGGATGTGGTCTATCTGGAGAGCACAAGAAACACAACATTGATGGTCCATTCCTGCGACAGATACGTCAAATCGCGATGACTGATATGTTACGAGAGATCAAACATGGAGCTCGTATCAAGATTCCTGACAGCTTTCTTTTGGTCGGAGTCGCCGATGAAGGTCAGGTCTCTGGTTCTGACTGGTCGTTAGCTGAAGCGCTTCTTTCAAGGTGTCGCGTATGAACAGGCAGGATACACAAACGTCTATACTCTCCCTGAAGGCCACATTTATGGTACGATTCTCGTTGGTCAACTGTTCGAGCTAAGCTGCTTCTAGCTTGTATTCAAAATGCAGATGACGCCGAGCCTACATATCTCGAGGGATCTTGCAGCATCTCCCGAAGTCCGGTCTGCCATCCCGGAGACGGTGAGTCTCTATCTTCTAGCCAGACTTGTAATTCTGATGGTTTCTGTAGTGCAAAGAGTCTATGCGATTGGGAAGCCCCCTGCAGATCAACTTTGTCTATTTGCACATCTGAAAAATGTCGTGGTATTGCCTTGCGTCGGTGAGTAACATCTGCATTGATATCGTCCACTGTGTAATCTCCTTACAGGTACTCGGTCTTTGGCCTCTTGGTAGAAAGTTTCTCGTTCGTGTTTCGCTTTTCTGATATCCTTTAGCTTGGCCGGAGGAGATTTGGATGGGTAAGTTAACGATAGCTGTTGACTTGGCTTGACTTGTCCTTCTAGGGATATCTACGATATCATTATGTGCCCCGAGCTGCTTCCACCAGTTGTCTCGGAGGCGGCGTCGTACCCACCTGGGGAAACTTTGAACTTGGGTCGTGATAGTACTGTTGATGATATTTGCGACTTTATCGTTGAATACATCCACTCCGACGTCCTGGTGTGTTCACTCTGCGCCTAGAGGAACTCTATCTTAATTGTTCCAAGGGACTGCTATCAGATAGACTCCTTGTCATAGCAGGTAAGTCTGTTCTGATTCTACTGAATCCTGATTCATTTTTCGACGTTTTTAGATGAATCAAAAGATGGAATGAATGACGAAAAGTGTATCAAGCTCGCTGCAATGTGCTCTCAGGTTTGTACATCCTCTTCATCTGTTCTGGTATCTGACTTGTTCCAGGCCGTCGACTACCCCAAACTTGGAAAACCGGTCCCAGTGGACGATCTTCCTTCCAAGTACCTGCGGTCAAATCCCGACTGGCATGCCGCAGAAGTTGCTCGACCCCGCCAAACCGACTATTACTTTTCATCTCGAGCACTAGGACACATGTACCGCGATATAACCATCGAAGACCCTGATTCAATCGATAAAGAGTTGCACGACGCTGAACAAGCGTCTAAAGGCAAACCATTGAATGATCCGATCTCCAGCCATGTGCAGCCAATTGTTCAGTCATATATTCAAGATGGAGTCGTGGATGTCGACAGTCTGATGCCTGGGATACGAAAATCATTCGATTATTACTGCGACGAGCTGCGATATTGTAGTCTGACTCACACGGTGAGCAAAGTTCATGCTTTTACAGAGCTTGGCTGAAGTATATTGAGGTCTCCAACACCCCGGGCGCTCGACTTTTGGAATCGGAACTCGTAACTGGAACAATTTTAGCCAAGTGTTCGCAGCGAAGGTGGCGAAAGGACAGAATCTGGCGCATGCGATTGTGCTGCCAGACCCTTGTTAACGGAATTCGTCAGGACTTGTGGAACAATGCAACAGACCGTCAGGATTACATTCGCGCTCTCCAAAAGTGCTGGTATGCTTGGGACTATAGCCTCCGGAATCAGAGCAAATTTGGCGCACCAAGCTTTGGGCTTATTTGTCTGGGGATCATCTTGGAATGCTTGGAGAAGCTCGAGACGGCAGTAGAAACTATCGAGCAAACTGAGACAGTGGAGGAAGGCACAGAAATACCGGATAGCGAGGAATTTGAATACGAATTCTAGGGATATTTAGTGGTGCCACGGCTCAGTGTCGGCTTAATCGGCTAATCCAAATTTTGACTGGCCTGGGCATCCTAGAGGCAAAGTAAATACACTAAATCATGGCCCTTGGGTACCTCTTCACACTACCAGAATGATTTCTGTCAGCGTAAGCTAGCCGAAATCGCATCGGCTATGCAAAAATGATCGGCTAATTGTGATTTTCCCTGAAGTGAGTGGGAGTTGGCAGAAATCCTGGCCATCCAAGATGGAGTAGCTAGAGGGCCTTTTGACGATGCACTAATTGTTGGATGTATCAAGAAATCAAGCTGAGAAACTACAAAATATTGAAAAAGCCTCGGCTTAGCCACGGCAACACTGGCCCGGATATTGAATGATTGGATATGATTATACTCAGAATCGAGACAACAAAGATGAAAAAGTAATAAATGACCAACCAGCAAAAGAACCGACACCAGCAGGATTTGAACCTGCGCCCTCAAAGAGGAACAGATAACTGAGGTTCGAATCTGTCGCCGTAACCACTTGGCTATAGTGCCCTAGACATATATCGACTCGGACTTATTATCACTGCTCAGCTGCCAGGTGGTCCAAAACACGAGTCGCTCAACTTGGACCTACACTATCCGCTAGTGATTGTAGAAGGACATGTGATTAAGGGTATACTACTACTTGTATGGAATCCCATTTTGAAGCTAAAAAGGTTAGTCAGTCAGAAAAGGACACGAATGAAAGAAGAGAGACATACCCGTTGAAACTCATCATATGCGGTACTTCTGACATTCTCATGAGCATTCCGTATAACAGACATCATCCATTCAGCCGCCTGTCTCTCATTCAGACCAAGGGCAAAGCGCTCCCTTAATCGTTTGATAGTGCCTTCACCTTTGAAGGAAGGAAGTCCGGTATCGAGCATCAGATGAACAGTACTGATAAGTTGCTCGGCGTGAGGTCGAATGGCCAGGAAGGCTTTGACAGTCAATTGCTGGAATAGCTGGTAACCTTGAGAATATCTTCCACCCATCAGCACCACCATCTCGTGATTCAGTTTGAATGAGTGAGGCTCGAATTTGACACCCTGTTATGCTTGTTAGTAAAACGAAATCGAAGCAAGGTTTGTGCTTACTCCGGGTCGTAAAGAACAAAAGAAACGTCAGTCGAGGTCAAAATACAAGAGTGAAAATACTCATCTATGTCGAACAGGAACCCGAAATCTAACATTGAAGTCTTGGTTAGCGTCTTTGAGGTTGGCCTTCAATCTCTTACCAATGTGAACTATATGTCCGTCTCCGTCGATCATAATGTTACCGTTGTGTCTGTCCTTGATCTGCAGGATGTAGCAAGCCACAGAATATGCCGCCATTGATTGTATAAAGTTGAGACGAGCCTGCTGGAAGGGAATGGTGTCTTGTCCTCCATATTTAGCGACGAAAAAGTCCAGCAGATCATTGACTTTGGCGCGACCCATCTCGTCTCGAGAAGTTGCGTTTGGAACCACGTCAATGACGCCACACTGAATGAAGGTTCGTGAGACATTGGTACAAGGATAGAGGATCGGCCTACCCCTGGTGCAGTGGCCGTCACCCGATAGGGAAAGAGATACAATGTCAACCCAACGCTTGTAAAAATATTCTTGAACATTGCAATGATCTGCAATGCAAGAACATCTTGACGACAGTCATCGCCGACTTTGAATATGGCTTGCTGCCAAACGTCGTATTCAGTCCGTATTTCAACCCCGACCCCATCTCCATCCAAAATTAGTTCGGGATCGTTGTCTATCACAATACGCTCCTTCCTGACCTTGAAAGTCGCCATGAAGGGAGCCTACAGAAACTTGAGCGCGAGTTGCAAATCTTGTGAAAGCAAGCAAACTTTGGCGTGACTTTGAAGCGGTCGACCAGACTTTTTATCAATGTCGACAACCTTCCCATCAGGATTGCTAGGTAGATACACTCCAATGTCGACCGTGATTTTAGCCATTTCTTCGTCAATCTTGGCCTGGAAAGCAACCGTCAGCTCTGACTATCTATACAAAATCGTAGTACCTTCTTCTCGGGCTTGGTCTTCTTGATGAAAGGCTTCAATTTGCCAGAGATTGACGTGACTTCATGGAAGAAACCAAATTCACGGTCGTAGAACTGACGAGCGTCGCCTGAAAGAGAATCCACTACCATATTCGTCATGGCGTCGAGCGCGGGTTTCATTGGATCTTCCTACAATGAAGGTTAAAAACGCTGCAAAGTCGAGGACCTTTAGCTCACCATCTCAGCCGAATCGTCTTTGTAGCAATTGGCCTTCATGTTCCAAATGATTTGGTGACAGAAAAGTTGAGAGATCTTTGCTGTCTCATAGATGAACCGTGCGACATAGCCTGAAGAATGTAAGTCTCCGCTTGTTCCTACAAGGTTCAAACAGACCTAGATCATCATAGCGAAGCGCCTGGACAACTTGAGGGACGAAAAAGAAGGTCAATTCGACAGGATGTTGTTCCAGTACCCGATGGGCATACTGCAGCACCAAGGGATCATTGTTATACCGCCGCTCAAAGAAAGTGTTGGCGATGACAGGGGGAACAGGCGCCCAAAGCAGCAGAAGCTGGATTATCGGTTAGTTTCTCCTCGATATCAGAGACAATTACACACCTTGAGGTCTCGCGAGACAGACGGATCAAGTCTTTCACCGAGGAGGAACTGCAAGGCTTCCGGGACATCCAGAACATCGGCAGTGTTCGAGCGTACCAGCTTGGCGACCTCTGTTCGCACCATAGCCAGTTTGAAGCGCTCTGCCAGGTAAATCGCAATGGCAGGATTGATCAACCAAGTCGTCCTAATTACTGTTGTCCATGATGACTGCAAGGCTCGTCAGAAATCTCTCGAGGAAAAGGACAAGAAGCTGTTACAATTTCTGATAAGCTCATGCCAACATAGTCAGCGCCCCGTTTTAGATCGCTCGTTGGATTCGCCCAGACGGTCAGCCGGAATATCTCATTCTCAACGAGCAGCTTGAGAGGGTGGTTGATGCTTCTCAACCGGATGGCATAGTCTAAAAGAGTTCATTAGAAAAGCAATGAAATAAAGAGCTGGTCATACGAGAGTTTCTGGAGGTAGTCTGCACTGGAGATAGGCTGGAAATGGCAGCTGAACCACGAATGGAATCGGTCTGAAGGTAGGACAGGAATTCAGACATGAGTTTGATATCAGCGTCGACTTGGACGCGATTCGCTCCATATGTCCACCTATTTGTGAATCAGAACCACGAAACGAAAGACAAGGGTAGAACTTACTGAGGTCGAACAGCAAACCAAGAATAAGCAACAGAGTACAAGCACTCGCGTAGGCTACTTTCACAAAGTGTCCAATCGGGAGCACTTGAGAGTTTCGA